>WBNO01010169.1:426459-500945 GCA_013400575.1 Peucedramus taeniatus
CAGCCCCGCCAGGCCCCGCCAGGCCCGGCCCGGCTCCGGCGCCCCGAGCTCACCGCTGCGGCTGCCCGGGGGCTGCGAGCTGGCTGTTCCTCAGTCTGATGGTGCATCTTTCAAAGCTCGCCCTGGCACATGCGGGTCCTGCTCTGGAGAGGCCAAATGTGAGAAGAGCCCCCAGCCCCGGGCAGGCACCTGCTGCAGCTCGGGCTGTGCCATGGAGACGGTGTGCAGCTCCCGAGGAGAAGCCGGGCGGCTGGAGGGGATGGCGCCCACTTTGGCTGGCAGGTGGAGAACGGTGCTGTGCTGGCAGTCATGGGCACTGCTCTCTGCTCAGCAGCAAGTCATCCTCCCTGCTCATCCCTGCCTCGGTCTCCAGGTGCCTGCCCAGCTTTCCTGGCTGGGGTTGTCACAATGTTCAGGGAGCGTGGAAAGACATTTTGCACTCAAAGGGTGGGGAGGGTCACTCAGCTCTCAGGTGTGGACGGGCACTTTTTCAGGCACTTTGGTCCAGGTGTTCAGCATTTAGCCCAACCATCTCCAGGCTTTGCCTGCACTTCTGTTTTCCCCATAAGCAGCACCAACATGAAGCTGGGCAGAAGGTTTGAAGGGGAAGATGTTGTGGAGGCCCCTTGGAAGGGATTTTCAGCTCTGTCCTAGAACAGTGAACTCTAGCAAAGTGTTTCCCAGTTTTTTAGGAGATTCTCTGATGTCCTCCAGTTTTTCCTGAGCTTCCTAAGTGAAACCCCAGGAAATCTGCCAATTTCTTCCTGTTTTCTTCCTGAGGTTGTTTTCATTTGTTGGCTGGTTCTTTTTTATTTTTGTTTTGTTTTCACAAATCTCTTTGTGAGCCTCTGATTAATTCACCTTCTGATTCCTTGGCAGTCGCCTCTGGAGACAATGCTGAAGATTTCCACAGGTGTGATCCATCTTCTTCTTGGCTGCATAACCCTCAGTGCTGGAATTGGGTAAGAAATGTTACAACAGACCCTAGTACACTGTAGCAGGGGTGTTAGGAAATAAAATATTGCACAGTACTGCATGAAAAACTCTTTGATTAATTAAAGGCGTGGGCGGCTACACAATTGCATCAAATTATCCACGCGCCGTGGCAAATGTGAGATAAAGGCATTGATTTCTTGTTCCAAGGACACGGCCAAGCAGCCCTTGTTGAGTCTGCAGAGAGTTGCTGGCGGGAAGGTGAACAGGAGTATTTCCAGGGAGATGTTTTCCACAGACACAGGAGGTAAGGGACCGCCCCACCACGCTGTGCCTGGAAGGTGCTGCAATGCCGGTGTGTGAGGAGCCTGGCCCCGGAGCAGTGCCCAGTGCCCTCCCCTCAGGGCAGCGTTTGCCCTCTCAAGGCTGATGCTGAGCAAATACCCGGCCCTGAGCACCGGCCTGTGGGGGCCAGTCCTCTCCCTCTGGGGAGCCTCAAACCCACAGCATCCTTTGAAAATCCTGAGCAGGGCTTCCCTTAGCTGGAGGAGCAGCCTGTGGTGGTTTCTGCCTGCTGCTGAGGGTGATTTGCTCTCCTTAGAGAAAAGTTTTATTCCAGCTTTAAGTGACTGGGTAGCAATACAATTGCTTCTGTTATGCTTTATATTCTAGTTTTCCTGCTGCTTAATTAGTGATTGAACAGGAGGGAGTCAGTTTAGGAGCTATCAGCTGGCAGGGTTGTGCTGTGCATTGGAGGTTTAGGGCTCAGGATAAAAACTCATGCACCAAAATCACACACAAACTTGATTTTGCACAACTCTAACAGCAGAGACTCAGCTTGCCCTGAAGAAGAGATGTCTGAACGTGTTCCACCTGGCCCAGAACCTTATCATTTCACTCAGGGGTAAAATATGAGTGAGTAACCATTAAGCCAAGTACGTTACTCAGGCCATGGGCAGCAGCTGTCTCAGATGGTTTCAGCCTTGCCTCGGAGGTGAGGAAATTGAACATGACTGAAAGCCCTGCCAGGGGTGCCAGCAGCCACATGAAGATGGGCAGGTGAGGAGGTGAAGGCACCCTGGATCCTACACAGGCAGTGACCAGCTGCTATCTGAAGAGGCCCCAGGAACCAGAGAGCTGAATGAAATTGGATTTTGTTTTTTTGTTTGCTGTTGTTTTTGTAGCAGTGCCCCCATGAAGCAGAACAGAGATGCCAAGGTGTTTCACAGGAGATGAAACCCATGGAGAGAATCTAGCTGGAAAGAAAGTGTAGCTCTTGAGTCTCACATCTGCATTTGAAGTGAGGTGATGCTGGGCCCAAGGAACACAAATTAACCCTTGCATGCCTGGTTAGGCCAGGACATCTGGAATAGCTTTGACAAGATTCTCAGCTAGTTGAGACAGGCAAATCACTGGATACAGGCAAATTTCCTAAGCCTGATTTTCTTCCCATTCATGCTGCTGTGGCTGGCTGTGAGCATCCCCACTGCAAGAGGGAGAAGAGCAATGCTGACTGGGGTGGCCAGGCATGACAGGGAGAGAAAAGGTCAAGGTGATGCTCCCAGAGCTGGCCTGTGTTCCCAGGCAGCACTCTGTCCTTTTCCCCCTCCTAGGTTAGAACAGGATATCCCTTTGGTGCATTTATCCCTGTTCATACCAAGTGTGCCTGCAAGGCAGAGCTGCCTTCAGACTACCATGGATTGGCTTGCAGAGCTACTGAAGGAGGAGAAAAGAAAAAGTCCTGATGGGTTTTCTCTAGAAGCTCTAGGTATTTAGAAGGAATTAGCAGCAGCCATGTCATTTCTTGGGAAGGGTGGAAGTGCTGGAAGTGAGATGAAGTTTGAAGGCAGCAGGGGAGAACCCAAGACAGTGCCTGGGGTGTGCAGCACCTGGGTCTCCCCAGTGCTGTGCAGTGCTTACAGTGGGAGCAAAATGGGATTGCAGCTCTTCCCCATAGCCTGGAGCATGGGCTACCCAACAGGAGCTTCTGACCTGGAAATTTCCTTTTGCTGCTAGGCCCATCACAAGAGCAGGAGAGATGTTTGTTATCTTGTGTCTGGTGGCGCCAGCAGTTGAGCAAGAGGAGTGGGAGGCTGGCTGCTGGTTCCTGTATCCGTGCCATCAGGAGCTCCCACCTCATCCCCTAGGGTGGGGGACTCGGGCTTGGTAGCATTCCTGGCATGGTGCATCTCCCCTTTTGTTTCAGCGTAATTAATCTGAAAAGGGAGAAAGGATATGGCCTCTTCCACCTCAAGGGGAACTAAAGACTCGTTAGCAGGGTGCGGGTCGTGGCTGCAGGGGCAGCACCGCGGCAAACAGGGAGGGACTGCACGGTGCCAGCTGAGCAGGGCAGGGTGTGTGCTCATCAGCCAGGATTTCTCACTCCCTGCAGCGCCTGGCTTTGGTGCAGGCACGTTTACTTTCCCCGCAGCCTCTCGAGAGGCTCCAGAAGGGTGGGCAAGCCCAAGATGCCAGGAAAGCCTTGTGGCAGCATCTTGTGGGCTTGTGGCTGGCAGGGTGGACCTGGCAGGTTGCTGGGCACACAAGAGCACAGCACATCATTTGCTCGTGGCTGAACTTTTGGAAGATGCACATGAACATTTGTCTCTTCATAGCCATGAGCGAGATGGAAAAGCCCTCCTGGGCTGCTCTGCTTGCAGGGCTGCTGTGAAGGCTCTGTGAGTCACCTGGGGAAGCACAGGGTGCAGCCAGGCTCCAGAGAAAGTCCAGATGCCCTTCATCCCATCCCTGAGAGTCACTGTCTGGGACACAGTTTGGTGTGGGGATGGGTATTCTGAGAGTGTTTGCTCAGAGCACCTCAGCGTGTCAAGCACACATGGCTCAGGGCTTTCCCTGGGCACCTGAGTGACAAACCCTTTCCCTGCAGCTGTGCAAAATGAGAGCAGTGATCACCCCACTGCTGCTGAGGAGTTCACAGCCTGCCCCATCCTCTCCCTGTGCCATGGGCTGACTTCATTTCTCCTTTGATGCGCTGGCCAGAGAAAGGAAGGAGGGGCTCACACGACAGCTTTTTCCAGTGTGCTTGGTGGGGAGAAAAATGCTGTGGGAGGTGGCTGAGAGCTCTCCCCACCTAGACAGAGAGGCCATCCACCCACACCCAGTTCTTCTGCTTGGAGGAGCCAGGCTGTGCTCTGATGCTGTAGGCAGGTAACTGTCACAGAGTAGATAGACGTGAAAGCACTCAGCTTCTTCTGCCTCACCCAGGGCCAGAAGGGTTTTTTGAAAACAAAAATAAAGGGGAAAATACAGTCTCCACCCTTCCACCCATTTTGGTTGGCAAATCTAATAAAACAATCTCAGCGTTGGCACCGCAGGAGCAGTGAGTGCCAGCTCCCAGCCTCTCACATGAGGTGTTGAAATGAAAGGAGATGAACAAACAACCCCCAGGTGCCTGGGGGCTGCAAACTGGTTTGAAGATGCTGGTGGGTTGTTTTTTCCTGTGTGGTGGTGGGAGCAGCCCCCCACAATCACCACATGATTGGGAAACTTCCCCCTGTAGCAGCTTGGTGACCCCTGGGCTATGGGCACAGGTTGATTTGGCTCAATGCTAAGGGCTGAGTGAGAAATGTGTGACACCACAGACAACTTCCATGGACATCCCAGCTTGGGGCAATGCAGCCAGTGACAACATGGTGAAGGGGACATCAGGTCAGCCATCACCTCAGATATTCCCAGTGGTGGCAGGGAGCCCTACAAGGGTAAGCTGGGTACTCCAGCTGGCAGCTGGAGCTTCTGCCCTGGATGGATACACTTGGTCCAAGCTTGTTTGGTTGCTGTAACTAATACAAGTCTTTAAAATACAGGTTGTGGGGGTTTCACTGGTTTTACAGACAAAATTCCCCTGCTTAGGGCTATGTACACTCAGAGGTGGCTCTGGGTTTGCCATGAACAGACCTTGTCGTGGGTGCTATGAAGATGTTTTCAGAATTTGTCAGGGGATCCACATTCTCCTCTCTGGGGGTGGGAATGATCAGACAGCTTCTTCTCCACCTTTGCTACAGTCCAGCCACAGCACCGTGAGCAGCTGGGAGATGCTCTGCAGGGCAGACACACTTCACAGCTTCTGCCTCAGTGCAGTCAAATCAGCCACTCTCATTTCTTGCACTGCCCAAGGCACACTGGTGGCCAAGTGGTGGCCTCATACCTCCCCAGTAAGGTGGGGACAAGGGTTTAACCTGGTGCTTTCAGCTGACATCAGGGATGTGACACTGGGCTGCCCTGGGCTATCAGCACCACTCCTGGCACTGCCAGGTTCAGGTTGGCCAGTCTGATGCAACATTTTACCCCTGAGCCTAGGACCATTGCAAAAAGGCCCTGTGTGATGGAAGGATGTTTTTTCCTGGTGTTTTCCCCCCGTGGCTCAGCAGTTGGGCTGGCACACAAGGCTGGGCAGGAGGTGCTTATCAGCTCACCCCATCGTGGCAGCAGGCAAGGGTGCCCTGCCATCTCTGCTGCTAATCTCATTACAAATAAAGGAGGAATAGAAGCTAAACTGAGCCCATATAAATTCCCCCTGCCCTGCCCTGCTCAGCTTCAGGAAATACCTACTAGAATTGCCATTCTCATTATCCAAACCATCCCTGGAAACAATCATTAGCTGACTTGCCCCTTTGCCAAGTGTGTCTGCTCACCCTGTGTGCCCACAGGGCCCCCAGAGTGCCTGCTCCCAGCACAGCTCCCATCAGGGCACACTCTGCAGGCTCCTGCACTCCTGCTGTGCCACCACAGCCCCCACTCTGCTGCCCGGCCAGACTGCAGCTGGACCCCCTCCCCTGAAGTTCAGGGGTGCTTTCAACCAGAAACAAGGTGAGGGTGGCCAGGCAGCTCTCTGAGTCACCTGTTTAGCTTTCTCAAGTTCCTCTAGTGTGCTGCAGTTATTTTTGGTGGGGTTGGATGCTGGCCAGGTGGTTGGGACATGCTGACATTTATGATTTTTTTTTTCTGCATAACAAAAAGTTTTGCTAAATGAGAAGGAAACAAACTCAGTGCCAGCTTTCACCATGTGTTTAAAACAAGATAAAAGCAATTCTGGGCTGGCTGTGGTATCCTCTAGACCTGTGGAGACAGCAGTTTCCACTGGGGGGATGGTCAGGTGGCCCACACACACTGTGCTCCCAGAGGACACTGGGCAGCTCTGCTGCTCTCAGTGATGTCTCTTGGACCTGTCCAGGCCCAAAGGGAAGGCAGGGCTGTGCAGGGGTGAACAGCAGTGCAGGATCTGACTGTGCAAGGGTGAAGAGCAGTGCAGGATCTGACTGTGCATGGCTGCACTCTGTTGGTCCTGGTCCTCTCACTGACACCAAGGCATCTCATCCATGTGGGTGCTGGGGTGGAATGGAGTGGTGGGAGGAGAAGCACACAGATGTGGGGCCATCTGTACATGGGGAAGAGCACAGTGTCTTGAAACCTGGCCATACCCCAGTGCACAGACAAGCAGGAACACCTCCCCCAGGAAAAGGTGGCACTTACAGTGGGGTGTAGCTGTAAGGAGCAGTTGTGGAAACAAAAGACATACATACTTCTTTCCTCTTTTTATATAGTTCTTCCCCAAAGCAGGACTAGCCCATTTTTATCTCAATGCCAGCTGTTTTGTTCTTTTTTGCCCCAGGCTGGGCAAGGGTGTGGACAGGAGGAAACAACCTATTTTTTTTTTTATGACAGTTTTTCATGGGAAGATGTTCAGCTGCCTGTGAGTGCCCAGGCTCTGCCCAGGTGTAAGCAGGAAGGATGAGCAGGGCTCAGTGCAAACTCCATCTCCTTGCTTTGCCCACTCTTTTCCCTGGCTGAGCTGCTGCAGCTCTCAGGCACTCAGCAGCTGCAATGCAAAGCTGACAAACCAGGGCAGGCTCTGCTCCCACCCACGGCCACAGCACCTCTGAGGTGGGGACACCCTTGCAGAGACACTGCCAACCCCACGGTGGGGATGGTGCCACCCAAAGTGTCCATCACCAGGTCAGAGAGGCAGCAGCAGGGTGGGGATACAGCAGGAGGGATGCAGCTGAGGGGTGGGATGGAGTGGCAGCAGCAGAGAGTTTTCAGCCAGGCTGGCAGAGCTTGTCAGTGGAGCTCAGGGGGTGATCAGAGCTGCTGTATTTTGGGGGTATCAGCCTGGGAAATAAAGAGGACATACAAGAAGACCAAATGCACCATATTTTATAACTTTACCATAGCTTGGAAATAATGGGCATTAGTCATCATCCAGTGGAGTTGTTGGAAATTGACTGTCCACATGGCCCTAAGCTTCCACAAGAACATTGGCAAGGTTCAATTGCTTTAAATTAATGCCTCAGAAAGTCTCTCAGGCTAATGCCTATGGAATGTCCAGGTTCCTTTTAGACTGTAGCCACTGGACATAAAGAGCTTTAGGTATTTCAGCCTTGATTATAGATTCAGAAATTTTTAAGTAGCCACAAGTCTTATTTTCAGGTGAGGTTTCAGGGGTGAGCTTTTGGCTGGAGAGAAGCTTCCAGCAGCCACTTGGAGTAAGGCATTTACAGCCTGGGGGGGCTCAGGCTTTTTGCTGGCCTCTCTTGGAGGTTCTTTACTTACACAAGGTGTTTTCCATGCTCCTACCTTCTGCATGAGCCATCAGGTGCCTTGCTGGGCTGTCATGACTCCTGTTAGCCACTGCTCCCCAAGCCACTGCTCCCCTTGCTGGTTTTGCTGCCCCTGGCTCTTCACTCTGCTGCTGCATCCTTGACTGCAGTCTTGTCCTTAATGAAGGCATCATTTCATCTCTATTGTCCTGAAATGTGATGGACTTCCCTTGGCTGAGACATGCCTGTGGCACAGAGCAGCCCCCCCAGTCTGTAGCAGCTTTGTGCAAGGGGAGAGTGAACTTGGCTTGGCCATGAAAGCAAAACAAATCCCCTTGGT
Source organism: Peucedramus taeniatus (assembly GCA_013400575.1). Taxonomy (NCBI): domain Eukaryota; kingdom Metazoa; phylum Chordata; class Aves; order Passeriformes; family Fringillidae; genus Peucedramus; species Peucedramus taeniatus. The sequence goes on from WBNO01010169.1 coordinate 434,290, forward strand.
AGTAAAGGTCCCCTGGCATGGAGTGCCAGCATGCAGGCTCACTTTCAAAACCACATCCACACCCAAACACACACAGAGAACCACCTCAGTTGTTGTCTTAAATACTTTTAAATTCCATTACGTTTCCTTTATGGGTAGGTTGTTTTTTTCCTCGTTGATTGTCATAAATCAACCCTGCTAATCCCGCTCTACATATATTATTATTAGCAGGGAGGGCACAGCAAAGTGAATGAGGAACTAAGGCATGGTTCAACCACCTCCATCTCCAAAAGGCTCCTGTTGCTGGTGATAGAACTGGGGAATGTACAACACATGGCCAACACCTAAGTGGGCTGTGCTTCCCTTTGGTGGGCAAAGCCTTGGCTGGAGGAGCTTGGAGCTGGCCTGGGAGCCATGAGGTGTGCTCTGAAATGCACATCAGTTTTGAGCTCAGGGCTGTGACTACAGGCACTGCCTCCCTGGGGAGCTGCTCCATGATGGGGCTTTAGGAAGCAGCAATTACCAGACTGGCAGGTCAGGAGAGGAGCAACAGTGTGAACCCAAGTAGGAGGAAACAAAAATATAAGTGCACCAGTTTGTCCCTGGGGCATATTTGACCAAGGAGTGTATGCATTCAGTATTGTTGTCAGCTTTCTTTTTGCAGGGATGCAGGTGCCCTGCAGGCACTCTGGATGTGACCCTGACAGCTCTGGCAGATGCCAGGCCCCTACATCAAATCCAAGAGTTAAAATTCACTTCTCAGTCCAAGCCACCCTGGTAGCAACCCATCCCCCTTGGATAGAACAGATGCAAAAACCTACATTGTATTTTGGTGCATACCCCGAAGAGTTTTGTGACTTGCTCCTGTGAGGCTACAGAGTGCCATAAACTTGGCACCCACCTCTGCTGTTGCAGCAGAAATACAAATCCACTTCTGAGCTAGACTTTGCCAGAGCAGAGAGCTGGAAACACAAACAAACAGGAAAAGTGCTTTTGACTCTCTGCATTCCCGTTTCCTGGCTCCAGCGTGGCCCAGGCTGCCAGCAGGTCTCACTGGCAGAGCAGCACAGTGAAAGGCATGGCCCAGGCAGCCCGGAGTCTTCTCCCTTCTTGGGGCATGTTTGCAATGAGTCCTGCAATGCTGCATCCCCCTGAGGCTGCTCCTTGGCTCTGCAGCAGAGCTGTTTCACCCAAGGTGGCCGTGGCCCGGGACACCCAGCAGTGCACAGGGAGCTGACCCTTCCATGGAATGGGAGCTACTGCACAGCTGGATACACAGCAAGGCACATGGACAGGCAGCCAAAAGCACACACACAGTCCACACTCCTCCAGCATGGAGAGGGGGCTGTGCTCTCAGGTCTAAGGCAGGAAACCCCAAAGACATAGGTACCATCATGAAGCAGACCCCAGATTCGCTGGTCTCTCCTTCTAATACTTGTCTGAAGAAAGACAAAGACAGGCCCAGATGTGTTCAGTTTATTTTCCCTGGATTTAGACACAGCTCTGGCTAAACACCACAGCAACACAAAACCATGCCCTGTGCCAGCCCTTGCACCTCCCTGCAGCAGAACCAGTGGTGGGATCCCTGGGAGGGCTGGGGCTGCACTGAGGGCAGCTCTGCAGGATGCATTGGGCAATGGCTCTTGGGGGAAGGCAGCAGAGACCCATGTGGAAGGTGCAGCATTCAGAGTCAAGCCTTGGATGCAGCAGTGTGGTGCACATGGAGGGACAATGAGATGAGGGTCAGCTCTCCAAAGTGAACAGCTGCCCTCCCCTTCTTCTCCCCAGCTTTTCCTCTGGCTGTTTTGAAAAGGGGGATGGAGTTAAGTATTTACAGAAGAGGCACGCAAGTAGGGAAGGCTCTTCAAAGGCAGAAACCTGTGGGCAGTTCTTTGGGGAGCCAACTTGATGAATCTTTTCAACTATCCATGAGGAAGGGAGAGAACAACAAAGGAAAAGTAACGCTGGTGGCTTAAAAATGCCCAGAGCCTTTTCCTCTGCAGATGTAGCACTGGAGGAGGTGCAGCAAATTACTCTTCCAGCACTTTCTGTATGGTAATAGTTCCTTCTTCACAGTCTGGGCATTTCTTTTTCCAGATGAAGAGTTCCCCTCTATCTTGCCCAGGACCAGCTTATGAGGAAGTATCTACAGAAGGACAATACTTGTCTACAGCCTTTGCAGTGATTGGATGGGAAGAGGGGGCTTCTGAGCCTGGGAGGTTTGAAAAGGCACAAGCTACAAGAGCAAAGAGAAAAGACAATTCTCTATTGCAGATTTTAAGTCCTGGGAATGCCAAAACTGGCAGAGGGGAGAAGAAAAGGACTAATAAAAGACCCAATGCAGCAGGGAGCTGAGCAAATCAGCTCAAGGATGTGAACTCCAGCAAAGGTTCCTGCAGTGTTTTCTGGATAGATTGCAGCCTTGCAGTAATTTCAAGTAAAGATTGATGAAATCTAACTTTTAGGAACTGTGTTCCAGCAGCAGAAGCAGCTGTTGAGTCAAAATAAAAGCTGTCCTTATGTCTGGGACAGCAATTCTGTGACTCAGTGCTTGTTCTGATTGAGATAGGGGCTGCTCTGATCCCAGACACAGGACTAAACTTAATGGTTGGGGAGGAATGATTTACTGGCTTAGCAGCAGTTACCTGACTACTTGCTTTTACTGCAACATCCTCAGGCTGGATCAGAACTACTCGAGGAAGTAGATACTACCACACCATGAACATCTGCTGCTTCTGCACTGCCAGGATGGGAGGATGCAGCCAGGACATCCAGAGTGCAGAGCTCCACCATGACCATCCAACACCATGGCACTGTAACTTCCTAAGCTGCTTTCCAACAGGGACCCAGAAACTATGACTACAAACTTTGGCTTCTACCAGCAGCAGACTGGGCTGGAAGCTCAAAGGATGCAGTGTGAAGCAGCATCCTTCATGTTCCCAGGCCATCAGCAAGAGAAGGGACTGAACATGAGTGGCAGACCCTATTTCACCAGAGTCAGCTGCAAATCACATCCCCTCATGGCCCTGCTCAGCAGCTGATTTCCGGAAGCTCTGCTCAGAATTAATGCCCAAACACCAGCTTCACATGGCTACAGAGAAATCTACATTTTGCTAGGACTTGGGTTTTTCTTTGTTTTTTCCCCTAAAAGGCATATTTCAAATGGTGAAGGACAGTCATAACTCCAGTTTTCCCTAGCAGGAAGCAGGAGCAGGGAGACTGGTGCATTAGGACACCTGAGAATTTTCTCCAGCAGATGCTAAAGAGAAGCAGGTTCTCCAAGGGGGTAAAGTGGGCCTGAATGAGTCCTGAGAAATGCTAAAGAAAAACAGGGAACACTGGAAGCAGAATCAGCCCCACCAGGTAATACTGGCACAGGGATGAGGGTTCCAGCAAAAGCTGTGCTAAACACAGAAGAGGCATTCCTGAAACTCCACAATCATAATAACCTGTTAATTTATACAGCATCTCTGTACAAAAATAGAAGGGTTCTAATAAGATTAACAATATTAAATAAATATTTAATAGAAAAAGTCTTTGGCCTAGTTCATAGCTCATCCTTTGGGTTGATGTTCATTTCACTGGGTCCTAGATGCTCCTGGTCCAACATCGCAATCACTTCATCTGCCTGGATTCGTTCCTGCAAGAGGGGAAGGGAAGAAATGGAAACAGCAGAGCTTCAGGGCCTGCTCCAGCTAATTCAGTGAGGCTCAGGCTGCTGGGAGGACACACAGCAAGGACTCTACCCCAGAACCAGCAGTGTAGGGGAGAGGATGGGGCAGAACCTGGGACTCAAGCTGGGGATTTGCTGGGTAAAATTAATCAAATCACCTTCCACCTCAATGCCTGATTCCCTCCTCCCTGCAGGGCTGCAGTGGCTGGGGCAGAGCTGAGGTTCTGTAGTTCCCTTATCACACTCCTCTGGCAACCACTGCCACAGCACACCCTCCTCCTGTCCTCTCTGCTTGTTGTTGATTTCCAACTCCCTGGGCAAGGTTGATCTCCTACCATACAGGCGCCAAGCCTGGAGGAATTTCTGCTAGTGCAAAAAAACTGAGACACTGAAGTACATGTCTGAAAAGAAGCTTTTCCCCTAACCTCGCAGCCCACCTCCACCACAAGGCAAAGGAATGAGGGTTTTGCACTCTCCCTGCATTTAGTTTTGCTCGGTCTTGTATCTTTTATTTTTGCAGACCAGAATTGCTGCCAAAGGGAGGCAGGGGCTGGTACAGCAGCTTTTTAAAACAGAATGTGGAAGGTACCTGCTGAAAGGCATCACAGCCCAGATCTTCCAAGGCATCTTGAATGCCCAGAGCCATGGACTTCAAGTTGCCAAAATGCCCACGAGAGTACTTAGCAGCAGGACTCACACAGCACTCTGGGCTGTGGATGGCTTCGGAGGAACTCCCCGTCCATCAGGCTGCTGCCACTAGGTGTCAGAAATGGCCCAGCCCTGCACAGAGCCCTTCCACACCCCACTCAGCACCCCAGCCTGACACTGCACCCCACGGGCCAAGGGCAATGGGTGCCCAAGACCAGGACTGGCAGGAAAAGCCTGTCCTGGGGCCACCAGCTCATATGATAGGAGTGCTGCTGTGGGGGGGTGTAATGGGAAGAAAACAGATGTCCTGGGACTGGAGAAAATAAGATGGTGCTGGTTCCTGTGGGATGCTGGGTATGCCCCAACTCCCCTCACAGCACGATGGAGGGACTCACCAGCTCTCTGTACAGAGGGTCCAAGGTGAACCAGAGAGCCACAGCGCAGCGCTGGCCTTTGGTGACCGCCTTCACCCCGTGGGGGTTCTCGCCGCCCGATGAGAAGCTGATCATCCTGCCACACTTGGGCTTGATGGAGGCCTGCAGGGAAACAGCACAACCTGCCTAGCAAGGGACTGCACACGCTGGCTTGGCTGGGCTCACCATGCTCCAGGGCTTGGGACCTCACTGGGCATCCCTCTGCATCACCCCAGGACCTGGTGAGCTGCTCAGGGGGATGTGTAGAGCTCTGGGCATGGCTGGCAAAATGTGTGGGGTAAATAGGGAGGTGTGAAGCTTGCTCCTGCTGTGCAGACATCATGCAGAAAGGACATAATGGCATGGAGTCTCTGCAAAGCCTACAGGTGACCACCTAGAGCAAAATGGGGCCTTGGCATAACTCCAGGGAGGACCAGGCCTGGTATGGCTGTGAAACACATCCTCCTTTATTTTCTTGGCAGAGTCCACAAGAGTCCTGCAGAGCCTCAGGAGCAGAAGTGCCAATCAAACCAACCCTCAAGTACCTAAGTAGACACAATCTACCCTCCAGCTTCTCCAGAGACCCCAGCATGGTGCCCACACCTCTGTCCACCCACAGAGTCAGTGCCCAGCTTCCTTAATGGCCCCAAGCAGAGGTGAGGGCTCATGCCTGAGCCACATCCCTCTCAGGGTCTGGTGTCCACCACTCTGACCCACTCTGGAACAAGAGAACTGGAGCAGGCATTGCATCTGTATGGAGACACCAGTTCATGTTTGACCACGACATGGGGTGGCAGCTCAGCAGTCCTCCAGGCCAGGGACAACTACCAGCCATCCCTCTGCCTGCACTGGGGGTGGGGAGAACCCCAAATCCACAAGTTCACTGCTTGGCACAGCCTCTAGGGAGGGAGCAGACGGTCTGTGCACCTCTGCAGCAGGATTTTGTATGGGCTGTTTGCAAGACAGGAGCCACAGGCTGCCCAGGGAAGCCCAGAGCCCTGAGCATGGACTGCTGAGGAACAGCTTTTGGCCCACAGCACCAACTCACTGTCACAGTTTTGGCGTCCATCTCGGTGAAAATGAACTCGCCACCTTCAAAATCTGCGTTCATGTACAGGAGGGCACTGGGGAAGGAAGTGGGAAACCCCAGTTAGGGGAGCACTGGGGAGGTCTCAAGGCCACCTCCTGGACAGATCCCACATTGCTCCATAAGACATGGGTGGGGGACAGCCAGAGGGAGAGAAGTCCCCTTCCTAGGAAGGGAGATTCTTTCCCTTCCTACCTGTAATCCCGAAAGGTGTAGGCAGGAGGTTCCTTCCAGCACTCGTTGGCCTCAGGGTCCAAGAGGCAGTTGTCAGCATGGATGGGATGGCTCAGATCATTCCTGCGCTCCTGCTGGCCTAGGCAGGACCATGTGGAGGAAGCAGGAAGGAGAAGGGATGGATGAGATGGAAATGCCATGCTCTGTGAGGTCACATCGTGGGGTGGGAGCCTACCCTGACCCCACTCCAGGTGGTGTTCACAGGTGAGAGGAGGAAAGGAAGGGCTGGGGAGAAATGGCAACATCTGAGGACTCAGATCTGCACAGCTCTGCCTGTTCCTGGCTGCAGGGAAGTGAGATGGAGAGCTGGGTGGGGGTGGAAGGGAGAAGGGACAGACAAGAGGAGGCAAGAGAAAAGGGAGAAGAAAATAGGAAGAGTTGCAGATATGAAAACCAAGAGACATCCCAGAAATTCTTTTTTTGGGGACAGCGAGTGCCCACTTTTTGCTGCGGTGGGATGCTGACTTTGCCCAGCCCCTGGCCACCAATTTAAGCAAAACAGAGCTAGTCTGAGCTCCTAAACCCCCCATGGAGGCTGCCCCTCCCATGCTCCCTGCTGCACTGCCAGCCCCCATTCCTCACCGGAGAGGGCGGTGCGGCACACCAGGTGTGTGTAGGAGAAGTAGAGCGTGGAGTTGAGCAGGAAGTAGGACTGGACGATCCTGCGAGCCTTCTCACTGATGTCATAGAACAGCCGGGCACTCTTTAGTGGGACACGGCCCTCGTAGCCATACTGGGCAAGGAGAGGGGCAAGGAGAGGTCAGTGTTGTGTGCAGACTGGGATGGGAGGCATGGGAGAGGAGGAAAAGGAGGAGGAAGCTGTACCTTGAGGGCTTTGAGGACAGTGGCTCCTTCAAATCTCTCATTTGGGGTGTGGGGAGAGGTTTTGCCTCTGTAACCATCTCCAGCCAACATGATCCCCTGGAAAACACAAATACAGATGAGGAGTGAACTTGTTTGTCAGGAGAGAGGGATCTGCAACGGAAGTACACGGCACCCTCTTCCCCAAATCCCCCAGGGCTGCATTCACTGGGCCAGGTGAGTTGGGGTGGAAAGGTGCTGCAGCTCTCTGTGAGCACAGATGCTGGATATCAACCATCCACCTCCTAACTGGGCATGTTCAGGCACCCTCAGTCCCTTCCCAAGCTCAGTTAATGGTGAATGAGAAGGCTCAACCAGACTTGTGGATGAGCATCCTTTGGGGTTTTTGTAACATGGGAAAAGAGCTCTTTCTGCACAGGCTCTGTCCTGCAGCCCAGGATGGAGCAGCAGCTCCCGTGCTGCAGTTACAGGCATGCACTGGGGACAAGCATCCACCTGCTCTCCACAGGCATCCTGCCATCAGCTCTAACACTGAGCAAGGCATGAACCCATGCTCTCCAGAGGCTGATCACACATTCAGCTGTCACACTCAGCCCAGGAACACTGCCCACTCACACTGGCCACCCTGTGCAGCTCCCGGCACTGCTCCTCCGAGATGACGTTATCCAGCAGCACCCGCTGGGTGCCATTCAGCTGCTCAGAGTTGTAGACAAACTTCACATCGCTGTAGAGAAGAGGGCCCCCTAGGAGAGACACAAAACCATCCTGCTGAATATGCCCTGGCCTTGTTGACATCTTGTACAGTGGCTGGAGGCCAGCTGAAGTCACCCAGGTGTGCTGACAAAGAGCTCCATAGCAGAGAGCAGAGTATGAAAAACCTTCTTTAACCAACAAAAGAGAGTCANCCATCCTGCTGAATATGCCCTGGCCTTGTTGACATCTTGTACAGTGGCTGGAGGCCAGCTGAAGTCACCCAGGTGTGCTGACAAAGAGCTCCATAGCAGAGAGCAGAGTTTGGCCTCCCATCAGTAACAACAGAAACAGAAGCAATGGGAACACAAGGAGATTAACTCAATTTGCTGCAAGAGCATCAGCATTTTCTACCTTCTCAACAGCTGCCTTGCAAATATAGGGACCACAGCCTGGATACACCAAACCGCAGTGGGACAAAGGGAGAGACAGGGACAGTGGCTAACTTGGCTCTCCAGCCCAGCTGTCAACACCAGTGTAGGTTCTCATTGCATTTGTGCTGTGTGGATGCTGCTGGCTTGGCATGCAAAGCCACCCTCTGCAACTGTCATCAGTGTTTTTTGTCTGTCATCATACACAGAGAAAACCTCACATGGTGCTGAGTTTGCAGCAAGCATTGAGCTCCTCCAAGAAGGAGGGCAGGGAGTGGGTGAGCCAGAGGACCCTCAGGATAATCCTCCTCCACCGAGGCAAAGGAGCTGCCATGGCTGTCCCTGCCATCCCTCACATCCTTCCTCTGAACTGCCTCCCTCTGCCTGCAAGCTTTCTGTGAGAGGTTTCAATCCATCCACATCAAATTTGACTGATCAAAAAACCAGAGCAAGGCCCCTAAACCATCATCTTTTGAAGCCTCGTCCACGCATCTCCACAAAGAAAGAAAAAGGAAAGAAATGGTACCAATAAAAGCCTAAACCAGATGTCTCTCCAGGAGAAAAATGAAATAAATCTAAACTGTGAAGAAAATTATTTGTTGTCACAGACAAGCAACAAAATAGAGGAAACAGAGCAGCAGAGTTCCTCCCACCATGTGGCACAAGGAAACTTCTCTGTGACAATGCTTTTGCAACTTCTACTTTTTCTGTCTGTTGAGTCAAAACTGTGTTCTTGGCAGGTCTCCTTGGCCTATGGAGGACACGTAAGCCCCACAAGCCCTGTCATTAGCTCACAGCTTTATTTCTGAAGAGTTTGGTTTCTTGGAAATGGAAAATATGGGATGTTTCTGGTGTTCACTGTGCTGATTTTGTTGCTTGATAACCACACTTATTGCAAATGCAGCTGGATCAGAATCAGAATTCTCAAATCCAAACTCCTGGCATGCTCCCACACAGGGCTGAGTTTTCCAGCTGGGCTGTTCTTCCCCAGCCATAAGCACATGAGGGATGAACATGGCAGGCATCACTCAACACTTCCAACTTTTCTTCTTGTTCCTCCCAGGGAGCAAGTGGGGCAGCTCTGTGCCATGGGCACTGAACCCTTGTCCCACACTGACAGTGTGCTCCCACCTGCTTCCCTTGCCTCTGCCTGCTCTAAGCACCAGCAGAGAGACAGATCTGTTTCCTGTGTCTGTGCTCTGTGAAAAACACCCCAAAGAAACTGAGGAATTCTTTGGACTTTTGGGAGTGAAGGAATTGGCAGAAAGGAGGAAGGAGGGAAGGGCAGAAGTATGGAAGAGTACAAAATTAAAATAGACTTTTCTCTTTTGGCCTTTTCTTTTTCCAAGTAAAAAGAGAGAAAAAAAAAAAAAAAAAAAACAGAGAACGGCAGCAGCTGGATGGACAAAAATTACAGTTTCTTTTTGATGGTTTCAGTTTTCTTTGTAAACAAAAACATTCTGCAAGTAAACCAGAATAAGAGCATAGAAAGAAATAAAAACAGAAAGAAGGACTCTGAAATTACTTGGTTATAAACAGCAAACAGGCCAACAAATATAATTCAACCAGCTCTTGGCTTAAGCAAGATCTTTGGTATCTTCCTGTGGTATTTGCCTATTTTATTTATGTACAGCTAGAGAAGGAACAACAACACTCTGAACACAACAGTGAGCAGCTGGACACAATTTGGGCTGAGGAAAGCTGTGAAATTCCCCAAAAAGAGCTACCACCCATTGCATTACAGGGAGGTTCAATTGCCTGCTGCTGTGGAGCTGGCTCACTAGAGACACAAGACACCTCCTGGCTTGAGACCCTGTTGTTTTGCATCAAGGACTCTGCTTTGGTGCTTGGCTACAATACTGTTTTTCAAAATTGTTAAGGGGAAAAATCCTGTCTTTAGTAGAAGATGTTATGGTATTTTCTGTGGTTGTTGAAAATGTGCTGAAATCATTGAAATGTCTGCTGACAGGCTTATAAACAAGTGATTTCATGTGAGCTAAGATATGAAATTGTAAGCTTAGCCGGCAAAGAGAAGTGGTTCCTGGTATGGTGTGATCCAGCACATCTAGCAAAGCATCAGGACAGGCTGCTCCCAGCATCCATCCTTCTGCAGCCTGGACCACAGGGAACACACTGATCTTAAAAGCACCTGGACAGAAGACTACTGTTTGCTGGTTTGCTTTCCCCATGGTGAGGAAGACCCAGCCTCCCATCCCAGCTCCACATCTCAGGGCTCTTTACTGAGCAGTCCAGCAGGTGGGAAAAACAAGTCCAAGGGCACAGTAGTGCCCTGGGATCCACAGACCCAGAAATGCTGTGGCAGCAACGAAGCCTTGTCTACCTCCTAAACAAAACTTCAACTCCCTTAAATAGGAGTGGCCCTCATTGCTCAGTGGCCAGCCTTTGCAGTCTGTAGTCTCTTGCAAGAGGAAAAAAAAATCCCAATTTTGTTGAAACATGTTCAGCAGCCTTACCCTCCTTCAGCTCTCGATCTGGCTTTGGCATTGGTTTCTTTGTCAGGGACAGCCGGGGCCCATCCTCGGGTTCACTGCTGATACTTGATGGGACACTGAGGAGCAAAAGAGAAGAGGAACATCACGACTTTGGCCACAAATTCTTGACCTTGCACTTTTGCTCTCTTTGGAAACTAATACACAAAAACCCCAAGCAAATCAGTACTTTGTACAAATGTCATAGCCATGCAAACTGAAGCTCTCACCCTGTCCTGTGGAGGGTCAAGTTCCCTCTAGACCATTGCTGGTTTTGAGGCACTCAGCTAAAGTAAGGTGCTTGTGGGAATGTTTGCAATGTCAAGGGGCAAAGGGCCCTAATTCAACCAGGATGGTGTGCAGGGTGGGTGGGCAGTACCCCTGAGTGGCAGGTTTGTACCCCACCATGAGCACATCCCCTTGATCCCACCATGGGAATGTGCTGTGGCCCACCTGTGCTCATCCTGGCGGGCGCCGTACCTGTTCCAGTAGTTCTGTGGGAAAAGAGAGAACAAACTTCTTAATTTAATGCTCCAGCCAAACCAGGGCATTACCTGCTCTGTCTGACTCCCAGGGACATCAGCCAGCCTCTCTGGCTCCATCCCACATAACTTTGGGCAATGGCCTGAGTTCACCAGATTGAAAATGTGAACCCAAGCTGGCACAGTGTGACGAGCACCTAGGAAGCCCAGCTTGCCCAGGCATCTCCGTCTCACCTCATCACTGTCACCAAAGGGGTATCGGGGACAGGCAAAGGTGATACAGAGACTGCATCATCAGAAGGCATGAAAAGCACTTAATTATTAGAAACCTACAGTCCTTATAGAAACAATGGTGGACCTAAGACCTGATTGGCCTTTAGGAATCTTCTCTCATCTACTGGTCAAGAAGGGACAACTCCTTCTTGTAAAGATCTTTGACAAACAGAGATTGCCTGTCAGGCGCAGAGATTGAGATAATAATAGTTTTAATTCTTTCTCTGAGCTTTCTCACAGCTTCCCAGGAAAATCCTGGGAGAACTAGGTCTTTCTTTGTTCAGAGGATATGTGATTACCACATACCACCATGGCAGTGGCTGAGACTCAGACACCGTGGCACAAGAACTGGATGAGGCTGTCTGTGCCTCTCCTTCACCCCAGGAATGCCTTCTTTGCTTTGCCATCACTGTTTTCCTATAGGGAACAAACCAGGCCAAGACCCAGCTCCTGAGTCACCTACACAGGGCTGGATTTATAGGAGAGGGGCAGGGGGGAGCTGGTCCTACAGCTGTGAAGCCCTGAAGGTGCTGGGCACAGCACACGCAGGCGTTACCGGCTCCGTGTAGGCGTATCCCAGGCCGGCCGCCGCCACCTGCAAGAGGTGAGACTCCAGCTTGTGGCGCCGCAGCAGCGTTCTGGCTTCCTGCAAAGAGAGGGGAAACAGGAGCAGTAGCACACGGCCAGCTTTTGCAAGACAGTGGCAATGCACCTCTGCTTCAGAGGGGTTTGGTTTCCACGCAATGCTGCAGAGTGATGTGGGGTGAGGGATGCTTGGAGCAAGCCCAGGCACAAGGCTGAGCCACTCAATACACGGCAGAAGGTGTTCAGAAACTCATTTAGGAAGCCTGAATCTCCAAAACATGTGTCCATAGCTGGCAGAAACTCCTGAGCACCTTGGAGAGCCTCTGGGCAAAAGGCTGGCCAGAGAAACCCCAGCTGCAGAATGAGGGCAAGTTCAGGCTGGTGGGGCAGGGACCCTGGCTGGGCTGTGCCTCAGTTCCCCACATGGAGCCCGTGGCCTGGCCCTGGGATGCACTCAGAGTGCTTGGATGCAGGCCACAAAGCATAGCCAGCTGGAAACTGTCCATCAGAGGGCTTTATTTTGAATGATAAATCTGCAAACCAAACACTGGTATTTCTCCTAGAAAACTACTGTGCAAAACAAAAATAAATTAGGTTTTTTACAGAAAACTTCAAAACACTGTAAACAATTAAATGTTTTTGTCAACTTCAGGATTTTTTTCCTAGATTCATTTTCTGAGGGAAAACAACAATTTTTCTTGTTTTACAATTTTGCTTTTATATGTTAGTATTTCACTAAATTCACCTTGATTTGCCTGGAAGTCAAGGAATTCCCAAAGGAATGGAAAAACCAGTTCCTGCCAACACTCTACTTATTGGTACGGATGGGATGGGAGGGGATGGGATGGGATGGGATGGGATGGGATGGGATGGGATGGGATGGGATGGGAGGAACTTTTGCATGGTGAGGAAGGCAGCCCCAGACTGGAGAAGAAGCCTAAACTGCTGGGTGATGGAACACACACTGTTTGGTTATTTGACCCCAGCCTAACCCTGTGATAGCAGAGCTACTCCCTGCAGAACAGGCTGAGCCCTGAACTCCAAGCTAAGAGACTTGAGAGTAATGCTTGAGAGATCCCAGCCTCCCCAGGGAAATATTTCTCAGTCCTCTCTGAAGAGATGCTGCCCTTTGCTCGGTGTTTCACTGCATTCCTCCTCATGTGTCCACCGGAGCACTGGGCAAGAGGAGGGTTTACACTGTTGGTCACTGCCCTCCCTGCCCTTGCTCAGGCTTTACTAGGCTGAAGTCCCCATTTAAAGCAGATCCTGTCCATCAGCTTCTCCCCCACACCAGAGACTCTGAACTTGCACCTCGAAAATCACCACCTCAGCATCACCAGCGAGCCAGCACTTCTGCTTCTCTTTTCAAAGTGGCCCCACTGGGGGAAAGCTGCCAAGCTGCTTTTATTTCCACCAGATTTCTTTGTTAAAGCCTCCCACCAAAGCTCTCAGGTGTCACTCACTCTCACCTTTCTGGGTTTGATGGTGGCTGGATCCACTGTACCTTCTAAGAGACCCTCGTAATAACCTGCATTCTCCAGAACATCTTCATCGTCCGGGTGGAAGAGCAGGTAGGACTTGGCACACTCCAGGGCTTTCACGTAGTCACCAACTGGGGAGCAAGACAACAGTGGTCAGGGGGGCACAGGGGGATCACACAGAGCCCAGGAGGGGACTCTGCAGGGAGGGAAGCACAGCCTGAGCTCCCCATCAGCTGCAGCGGCAGCCCAGGACTTCACAGGGCTCTTTTGATGCCACTTTGTCTTCACCACTCCACTTCACCAGCAAGGAAACTGAGGCACAGAGACAAGACTTTTCTGCCATCCTGCACAGTCCAGATGGTATCCAAATTGGATCCAGCTGGATGGGCAGGAGGTGGATACTGTCCAATATCAAACTGTTTCTCATCTGTGCAGCATCTCTCAGGGCCCAGGGGTTTTCCCCCACCACAGCAAACCTCTAACTGGGCAGAGGAATAAAGAAGCCTGTACACCATACATGAACTGACTCCTCCTGCTTTCTTCCCATTGTGTTGATGAATGAAGAATCTTTATGTTTGAATAGAAATTCTGACCCTTGCACAGTCTGCCCTCTTCAGTAAAGAGTTATTAGCAAAAGCCTGAGAAAGCAGATTTCAGCAGATTTCCATTTTCTTTTATGTAACAGAACATAATAAAATAGCACACAGAACCACACAACTGGCATAATTTTTTAGCACTGCCAACCCCTGACATTTTGCCATGCTGCCAACTCCTGCAACTTTACTGTGAATCATAAAATATTTGGTAATTGGCAAAAATTGGCATCTTGGGATAAGCTTGACCTTACTCATATCTGTTATACATTAATTTGGAAAATGTATTAGTTCATTTCAGAAAATGTGAAACGTATAAATCCCAACGATTTTAATATCAAAAGGCAAATAAAGGACCCTTAAAAAGCATGATTTATTTAAAGCATAGTAATGTTTAAGCTAAAGGTTGGGCTTTTAAAAGCTGACTGATGATCTAACACACCTTCATAAAACTATTTAATTGCATTTCAGTCAACCTGACTTTTGAAGAGACCATTTCCAATGTCCTTTGCTTCTCTTTCAGACCATGCCTCTGCATCATTGTAGTGTGGACATCAGGGGAAACAGCCTTACTCCAATTTGAACCAGCTGAACAGAGCTCAGCAGGTGCTGTGAGGAACAGAACAGTGTTTTACCTCTGTAATAGGCAAACTGCAGGTAGTCGTAGTGGAGGGGCAGGAAGTTCTCGATGGGCGAGATCCGGCCCGAGCGCGTGGCAAGCTCCCGGACACAGTCGTGCTGGCAGGCCAGCACCTGCATGTAGTGATCTGCCAGGACAAGAGGGAGAGGGTGGTCTGAGCTGAGAGGGATGGTGATGGACAGAGGTTCAAACTCCTGAGCTGAGGGGTGTGCAACTCACACTGCTTTGGCCTAGCAGGTGAGTGTGCGCCGAGGGAAAGAGCTCAGGCTCCTCTCCAAAGCCAATTTGACAGAGTTGCAGTTACATTTTTGCTCCCTTTAAGAAACGCCTTCCTCCTTCAGTCAACTGTAGAGGGAGCTTGAGCATCTCTTTCGTGTGGCGGGAGCTGCTGTAGAGTGCAGGGACTGCAGGTGGCAGGTAGCACTTCAACCCCAAGAGACAAACCCACAAAGCAAGCAGAGAGGTGAAGACAAGGTGGCCACGTGTGCTGCCACATGAAATCCAGCTCCAGAGTCCCTTCCTTCAGCTCATCTTTAATCCTCTCCTTTCCTGTATCAAGGAAGCTCCTGAGGGCAAAGGGAGGTTTAGCTAAGAGAGGTTGGTGCAGATTCTCAGCATGGCCAAGCAAGGCCAGTCTGAAAGGTCTGAGGTGCAAATATGGGCAGCAGAAATCCCCGTTTGCTGCTTCTCAAAGATGAGGCACCCCCCAGAGAATCACAAGCACATGGTAAACATTTGCTATTAACAAAGTTCCTTAATTAGTGGGACTCCACAGTATAGAGGTTGTACCAGCTGTACAATTTCAAAGCCAACACTGACATCTGATTCTATTTTGGAGCCTTTGCTGCAATGTACTTGTGGGTCTAATTTGCTTGCTCTGTCTCTGCACACCATTAAAAACCTTAAGAAACAAACACAGGCTTGAAAATAACCATGTGCTCAGCTACCAAAGCATTTCTTAGAGCTGCCATAAAAACCGCCTGAGGAATTTGCAATGAAATCAAGTGGAAACTCAGAACAGTGCCTATGTGCTCTTGACAGGTAGTCTGAGTAGTTATCTGACTTACCATGCACATCCAGGGTATTACATTAGGAAAAGCAAGAAGGGAAAGGACATAAATCATATTGTTGTAATTTAAACCTGTTTAAGCATCCTAGATCTGAAATAATCAATCCATCACTGAGAAGCACTGCTTTTTCTTGGTACTGTAATCAATTCACTGAAATGTATCTGTCCTTGGGGGGAAAAGGTGAGAGTGTTTCAACCCCAAGCAGGAGCACAGCAAATCAGTTTGGGATTAAAAAGAGAAATGAGTTTTGAAGAAACCTAAACTCTCTTTTCTTGGTATATTACATGTTCCCACTCCCTACTGAAATGTCTGGGCCTGAGTGCCTTGGGCCAGGGGTGAACTTTGGATTATGCTGTCCTGGAAGGAACCACCTAGCTTCCTACAGAAAAACAGTTGCATCAAAGATCTTATTTCCCTCCCTGAACTCCATGTTCCTTTGGGTGCCTGAATGTTCCTGGAGTTTGGGGTTGTTGTGGCCAAGCCACAGCACTTGCAGGGACCATGTGGCTATTGTCTGTCCCAGGTGACATCCTCCTCTGAGCACCACCACACCATGACCCTGTCTGTGCTCAGGAAGGGCCAGCACAGAAACACCTCAGCTCACTGGGGCTGCCCTGGACTTGCATAGCCCAGGAACAGTGTGTCTGTCTGAAGAGCAGCAGCTTCCAGTGAGAAGGATGCTGGGTTTGCTTTGCCACTGAAGGCTGTTCTCTTGATGGGTGTCCTGGTCAAGGCTCTAAAAGCAGGCCTGATCAGCTGACAGCCACACTGGTACCAAGTCAGCCTTTCCAACTCTTTATTTTTTGCATGGGTAAACAAATCCCACAGGGCAGCTTCCCATCCGGTATGCTGGTGGTTTCTCCTCTTAGTTGTTTCAATTAGATTTCCTGTCTCGACACAAACAGAATTATGCAAACCCAAAAAGCATTCTGCATCTGAGTGAAGTATTTTCCACACAAGAAGCAAGATTTCAGGGCTTGATGCAACTCCAAGACCATAAGCAGATAAATATGATTTCTGTCACCAAACAAACCTTAATTTATTGCTCTTCCTTCCCTTACATCTAATTAAATGTAATCTTATTTCCACTGAGAATGAACTGTTTTAATCCTCTCTGGCTCAGAGCCACACATGCAAATCTGAAGATTACACAGCAACATTCAATTCTCTCCAGAGATTTCAGTGAAGATCATAATTATGTGGGCCTCCACTAATGACAAATCCATCCTTTTGGATGGGGAGAAAATCCATGTTACGAACCTTTTTGGCAGTTTTCCTGGCCACCTGGAGCATGGCCAAGAGAACTATGCTACTCTCTTCCTATGTTCTCAGAAACAGAAAACATAAACAAAGGCCAGCAATGTCTAGATTCCAGGGAGGTGTGTGAGACTGTACAGGGGAAATGGAAGCAGTTTACGATGAAGCACCTGAACTTCCAGCTCTAACAGAAAGCTGCAAATGCTCCACGCATCTGGAAATGCAATTCTTCTAGCCCAGCTTCTGTTCAGGACCAAAAGAGATGTTCTAGCTCACTGTCCTCTGAGTTTGCACTTTCTGGGCTTCCAGGCGCCTCCTGCAGCGTTACTCACCGGCAGCAGAGGTGGAAGGGAAGACGCTTCAACAAATCCAGCAAAGGCCAAACTCAATAACTAAAAACATTTCAGGGCCAATGGTGAGAACTCTGAAAATGCAAAAAGATCTCACCTGCAATAGCTTCGTAGAGACCAGCCTTGTAATCCAGGTACTCGTGCTCCTCAAACCTCTGCGGTCCCTCGCACATGATCTGGCAGTCCTCATCCTCGGAGTAGTATCCTTCCAAGGCACGCTCCAGGAACTCAATGGCCAGCTCGTACTCCTCCCTGTCATAGTGCCTCACCCCTGCACTGTAGTCCTCCTGCAAAGCAGGCAGGCAGAACACAAACCATGAGCAGGCTTTGCTGCCTGGAGCACAGCATCCTGCCCTCGCCACCTGCAGATGCTCCTCAAAAGAAGGTACAAGGGGACTGGGACAGGTACAGGACAATGTCCCCAGATACCTATCAGATATAACCACTTGTACCAAACCATGTTTAAGCCATCGATGGACTTTTGGACCAGTGGAACCCAATAAACCTGCCTAAATGCTTTTCTGAACTCCTCCATACTTAGGGAACCCTCAGTGCCACTCCTAGATTATGCATTATATTAAAAAAAAAAACCAACCTTTTTTCTCTTTTTTTTGGTTTTACCCTTCCACCAAACAACAACACTGAATGCCAAGGGAACAGACTGGTCCTGACCTAGGAAGATCTTTCTTAGAATGGCCCCTAATGAGCACCTCCATTAATTACACCCAACAGCCACTCCTGCTCCTTGAGTCTTGTGAAATTGAGAAGTTGAGGGTGGCCCTGGCATTTGACTTGGGATTTTGTTTTGTGGAGGTGGAAACAGCTGACACTCTCTTGCCTGCCACTCTGCAGGCTCACCAGCACAGCCACCCATGTGCATGTACCCTGCCCAGGTGGGAGAACTCAGGTCAAAAGAAACACACAGGATCTGAGATCTCATGAAGGCTTCCATCAAAGGTGTCTGCTGGTGTGTGTTCACACATGGCTGACCCCAGAGTTCTCTGAATAGAGGGACCAGGCTGGGGATGTAGCAATCAAAGAGGAGAGTGCCTAGAGAAGGCAGGAGCAGGCTTGCCTTAAGGGAAAATGCTGAGAGTTTGATTTGCTGTATTGGTAAGAATTTCCCCCCAAGAGATTAATCTCTCTTGGCTTCCTAATCTCTCCAGACTTCCCAATACTTAAACTGGGCACCTCTTCAGCCTCAGACTCACCATGTGCTGCCTGGCCTCCTGGTCAATCAAGCTGACCTTCCCTGACGTGGTCTTGTAGTTCTCAAGGTCCTGCTGTATCTCCATGTGCTCAGGGTTTGCCATGAAGAAGGTGTGAGCTGCATTTGCTGCCTCCTCCAGCTTGTTCAGCTGTAACAAGGTGAGAAAGGCCAGGTGAGATTAGATTGGTGATGTAGGAAGGTGAACTCAGCAGTTTATGCTGCATCCTCTGACATCCTTTTGACACCCCTGGATTGGGAAATGATGGGATAACCAAGGAAAACCTGAATGCAGAGGCTAAAGAAAAAAGCTGAATTGAGAGGAAAGCCCCATATAAGTGAAATGGAAAGAGTTGGAGCTCCTGAGATCCAGAGAAGTCACTGCAACATGGTCTGTTGGTGTTGGGATCCAGCCTGTTTTCCAGCAGCACATCCTCTCAACTCAGCTATTCCAACCCCCTGCACAGTCCCAGGTGGAAAGATGTTCTCATGAGACATGAGATGGAGAGAGGAGGGGAAAGCAGCTGCAAAGACTGCTCTCTCTACAAGCTTGGAGGCTGAGATATGTCCAGGCTGAGGGCTTCTGCTTGGAGACAGGCACTGAGGACCATTTATTAAGCTCAGCTGTGTATAGCTGCAAAAGGCCAGATTCTGCTGATGGTGGCAGAGGTATAAAAAGAAGTTTATTTTGATATACCAAATTATTTTGGGCTTAGAGATTCAGAACTGAGACCAGACAACAGTTTCACCCTGGAGAAAGTTTCATAAACAAACAGAACTGTTAGTGCTAAACACCATGGCAGTTGCTGGGAGCACCAGGAGCAGAACAGATGTTCAGGTGAAACCTCTGCACGAGCTAGCAAGAGAGAAGTCACTAAAACACTTGCTTCTGAAAGAAAGCCAACACCACTGAGAACCAGCAAGCTGCAGTCAGGTCCCTGGGATACATCAGCAGCCTGACCCAAACCTGTCAGCCAGGGCCAGGCTAGTGCTAGCCCAGGCTAGGCTGTGTCCAGGTGTTCTCCCTGACAGCAAAACCCACACCAAGCCCTGTGCCACTGCTGCAAGGCTGCTCCTGAGGCACCAGAGCCAGCAAGCTCAGGCACAGCCATGTGACATGGTAGAGCAGCTCACCTGCACAGGCAGCCTGCAGACAAACCCCACCAGCAGAATGAGAACAGAGACCTGCAGGGGAGCATGAGCTTCACATCCTGTCACCCTGCAGCAGGGCAGAGGGGCTCCAGGGCAGAGCTAGCCCAGGAAGCACACAGGAATGTCCCCAGAAGGAAGGTGAGAGCCACAGAATCCCAGCCTGCCCCCCAGGTCTGCACACCAAAGCACAGCTGTGCTGCAGTGCCCACAGAAATGAAAAAAATTTGCCTTGTATAAACTTTAGAAGTTTTTAAGGATTATCTCTGTACTGACAACATGTGCAGGGAAGCCAGATTTTACTGCAAAAACACCATTTATTCCAGTCTTTCATTTGGAGTTCTCCAAAGGACACCACTCTCCATAATAATCCCTTGGCTTTCCAGCAGGCATGAAAAATGACTTCAAGAAATTTTTAACCAGGACAGCACATAAAAAACCAAAACCCCTTCAGAGTAGAAGTTTGGGATTTTTTTTTTTTTTTTAAAGACATTCCTATTCAGAAACATACGTTCCATTTTGAAATAGATCATTTCTACATAATCCCACTCTGGAAAAGTTCATTGCAGCTGGACACCATCGGATATGGGATAAAGGACTGACCAGAGCATCTCACAAAGGGAATTTTCAGGTCCTGCTGAGTGTCTGTGGGAATGCCACTGCAGCTGGTAATTAGAGACAGTCAAGATGGGACAAAAGGTTTGTTGGAGATGTGAGCTGCTGACCTGATCCAGAGGACTGCTAGGAAGCCACTATTTGAGCTGCCTGGGGGAATTGCATTCTTCCACACCACAGATTTCTGTTCACAAACAGCACCCTGACTGTGCAGATCTGAAAGGGACTAAAGACCTCTCAGAAGGGGAAGTGGTCCTTCAAGACACAACCTGCAATAGTCTGCTGTTGGGTTGCTCTTTTGCCCCTTAGCTCTAGATCCTTCTCAGCAAACTGTCAAAAACTGTCAGAGATCCCAGGATGGGCTTAGTACTTCTGGATAACATCCACCCCTGTGAAATAGGACAAGCCTGATTTCTAGACAACATAAAATCCCTTTCAAACAAAGCTCATTCTGTGTCTAGTCCTGCTGGCTCTACACAGCAGAGATGACCTTTGGAGTTTGCTAAGTGGACTTGAAGCAGAACATTTCAACTCAATGCTTTTCAATTTATCATGTTCCATATTTGCCTTAGAAACATAAAAGTAACACAAAGAAGCCAACAGCTGCTAGGTTTGGGGGCAGTTTTTAAGTCAGTGAGTGTATATAAAAGAAAATTCCTAACTGGTAAGACACGTTCAGTGTCTAGCTCTGACATTAGTTATGAAACACTCTGGGGAAACTTTTGCCAAAACACTCTGAATTCACAAGGAGCAGGATATTTTGGTGCTTAAAGGTCTGGGCTGGGACTCAGGACACCTGGACTCAGTTCCTGGCCCTGTCACAATCTCACTGTGCAGCCATTGGAAAAAAATTATTTTGTTTTCTTTGTGCCTGATTTTCCGTTGTTTTTAACTAATAACAATAAAAATAACAGCATTTCTCCCACAGAGTAGTAATTTTGTTTATTTGGATGGCAAGCAACTTGGGGGCCATGTGCAAGCACGTAACAAGGAGATTTTGATCTTTGCACAACAACTGCTGAACGAAAATCAGCAAGGAAAAAATGACAAATGTAGACTCACAACCTCAGTATGTGCTCTAAGGTCTGCTTGCTCACCCCACTGGAATGAGACTGCTGGACCATTGCTGCAGCTTTGCACCAAACCCTGTGTATTTCAGCCAGAGAAGACACAGGAAATCAAAGCATCAGCACTGGGAGAGCCCTGGGAACACCCTACCCTGTCCATTTTGATCTTAACATACCAACACCTAGAGCTGAGAAAAGGAAAGCACAACACGTAAGTGCTGCTGGGTTCTGATGCTGGAAGATGTTTATTATCCTCAGCGAGATTTAGGAGCGGTTCATTTCACAGAAAAATAGGAAAAAAAATATTTTAAGCAGTAGAACCTCAAATGAAAGAATTTCAGCAAACTGCAAATGCTCAGTTTCACTCCCATCTGGGACAGTGCTGGCCTGGGCTTCAGTGGGATTGTGGCTCCCAGCCTGCAGAAGTGGCTTGGACTGGGAAGGCTGCTGTAACTGGAGCATTGTGTAGGAACAAACACAGGCTGGAGAAAGGACCTGGAGTGAGCATCTTGATCATCACTAGACAAATGAACCCAATTCTCACTGATAACCATTGAGAAACTCCTTTATGGAGCCTTCATGGGCTGCATGCTGACACATATTACAATGCTAACAGACCCTTACTACTCATTGTCATTCTGGTACCTGTCAAGGTATGTTAAAGCCAGCAAACTCCATACTGAGCAACCTGATTTGTACCAGTGATGCCAGTCACCAACCTGCTGGGCTCAAGAAACAAGCTGTCTCACTAAAACATGTCCAACTTGCTGCTTGATTTTACCCCCACTTGGGCTGCTGGGTCCCCTAAAGAGAAACACAGAGATTCACCTCATCCCTGACACCTGCCCCAAACAGCTCAGACTGGCTCAGCTACATGGGCAGGCACATGTTCTGAATTCACACTTGCCTTCACTCCCTGCAGACAAATGAATTCTGACCAAAGCCCCTCTCGTGCCAGATGCTCAGCAAGCTGGCACAAACTCCTGTCCCTTTCCCTAGGGAAAAGGCCTCACAGCAGCACCATGGCTTCAGCTAGAATGACACAAAACTCACAGTCCTTTAAGTTTGCTCTCTGGAGCTTGGCAGTGGGGATAAGGAAGTGGAACAGGCAGGGTGCCAGGTCTGTGAGACAAGCACTGCACAGCTTCACAGTCAGCTCAGGCAGCCAGGGCTGCCCTCCCACCACCACTCTGCTTGTGCTGAGCACTGGCACTCTGCAGCTTATGGGGGGAAGCAGCTGTAGCCAGAGCAACTGCAGGTATTCAGGTGCTCCCAGCTCATCCTGAGCTCCTGCTGACTTCTGCAAAGTCAGAAGATTTTAGAGAATGTAGCCAAAGCAATACATATCCTGACTGCCTGAGAAAAGAGGTCACAGGTATGATATAAGGAAGACCTCAGACTATTTTTCATACTGAGTTCCCATTGCATTGAACTTAATATCAGATATTGGCAAGCTGCCATGCATTCTGTGTCCAACTGCCCTAATCCAATCTGCTTCTATATTAAGGTTTCTTCATCACATAAAATATAGCTTCAATTAAAAAAATTTTTTAGGGGAACAGAAGTAAGGTTTATATATTGGAAAATATGTCAGATCCCTCAGCATTTTGTGCCATGCCAGGACTGGACCTACCTGCTCATAACCCCAGTTAATTGCAGAGAGCATGAACCTGGCATGGAGCTATTGATGAAAAATTTCAAACCATTCTAGCTGACCTAGAAACCAAAGTCTCCAACCTCGCAGACAATCCCTGGTTTGCTGAACAAATAATGTTTTTCTAAACTTTTCCACAGCTCCAGTGCTGCTGTGTTGTATTGAAGGCTTAGTGCACTGGGCTCTGCAGAGGAAGGAGGCTCTGGAGCCTGCAAGCACACCAAGAGAAATAAAAGGTTCAGTGTCATGAAGGATTAATCTCGTTGTGTCTGTGCAGAGCTTACTGCCCAGGCCAGAAGGAGCAAGGAACAGTGAGATGGCTATAAATAGCATCTGACCTTGTCTGAACTGTTTTATTATTGCAAATAAGAAGGAAGAAATTCTCCAGAGAAGTTAATCAGGAAATTTTCCTACTGCTGATGGGTCACACATTTGCAGAATGGTGCTTGAGTTGTTTGCAGCCCGCTATGGCACCAATTGGCCCCACAGAACCACCAAAATCAGAGAGCAAGGCAAGCACCCAGCAGGAAAGGACCTTAATCAAGTGCAGGGAAGAGGTACCAAGGGCCAAAGGTGTGAGGCCATCTCTAAGTTCAGTAGCACACCATCCCCTGCTCTCCAAACTTTTACCAGTTTCTTGCCTTCCAACTCAAGATAAACAGGGCTGCCTCCTATCCCTGCTGCTGCTGTGATGGAGGGCAATAATGATGCATTCCTGGAGGCTCCACATGTATCCTTTCAGAGTTTTTTTTTAATTTTCAGAATGAAGACAACCTCCAGCCTGCCTTGGGCAGCTCCTCTTAGACCACCTCAGCTTGTGTGCTGCTGCCTACCAATCACTCTGGTAGATCCAAACTCAAAACAGAACAAATTTGCAGAATTGGCACAGGGAAAATCTCTCATGAGAAAGGAAATTTAGAAACAGCTTGGGGTTTTTTGGTGTTTCAATTAGCAATTTTCAGGACACAAACATATGTGGATTGGTAGGTACGTGGTCAACTGAGCTAACTAGATGATTAATTAGTCTCCAGAAAGTGGGAGATACTTGGAAATCTAAAAGCAACCACCATTTCAATATTCTTAATGGAAAAAATTATTTCAATTAATGAAGACAGAAATCATATTTCTTAACAAATCTCTCACTTGAGCTACGCTGGCATTATTTTATGTGTCCATGCTGAGCAGACTGACTGAATAACCCTGTCTGAAAGGGCCATTTGGCATTAAAAAAACAAATTAGATTGACCCTTACATTCTCCCTTCTGACATACTCTTCTTGAACTGTTCCCAGGCATGTAAGAATGAAGATTTCCACACGTTTCTGGCTGTGCATTATATGCTTCAGTGCACACTTGTGTAACAAATCCTGCACAAGGAGCAGGGCATTTACTCACAGCAAAACCACTTCTCAGCAGGAAGGACCCTTCCCATATAAATCTCCAACACACTGAAGCACTGCAGGGTTCATCTGCAGAGCAAGCAGTGGGAAATGTGTTTGTGTTTACTGAACCTTCGATCTGATTGATTGTGAAATACACTCCAAGCCACATTTTATCCTGTGTAGACACTCAGCTCTGCCTAACAAACTTTGAGAGCAGCTACGTTGTGTGTGAAAAAGTATTTTCAATGAGGAAAAGGTGGGATGTATTCAGCCCTCAGGAATCTGTGCAGATGGTTACCCATGAAGTTCCTACACCCCAGAGTTTTCCTTGGTTAGATAATTAACCAGTTCCCTTGGAGATGAGTAGTATGGGAGAAGCAATACACTCACACACTAATGGCAACAAGCAGTGCTTGATACTAAAAGGTGGACAGTCTAAAACCAGCCAGGCTTTCCACAGCAGAATTTCTTCTTGCATGTCCTTCCTCCTGTTGTTTTAACATCCCTGTGGCAGCCTGAGCTGTTGCTCACCTGGAAAAGTATCAAAGATTAGCCCAGGCATTTTAAGCTAATGAAATCGAGCAGCTGGGAACAAGCAGGATGTGACTATCCCCTCCCCAGGGATCACCAGCACTCCTGTGGGCAACTACCTGTTAGACAAATAATGAGCTTTCATCTGCTGTTATGACTGATAGCTGAGAGGCAGGCAGTCCCCAGAGTCGGGAAAATACCTGAGAGAAGAAAGGTGAATCTTACTGAATACACTGGTGAGGAGTGAGAGAGGCCTTTGCAATCAAGGGAGAAGGGTCTCATGCTTTTAGGGGAAAACCAGAACAAAACAAACTTGGCAGGCAGTTAAAAGCAGCTTTGCAGTTTAGATGTGAATTTTCTCTAGCATCCTGCCTCCCTGGACACTGCAGCTAATCAAGCTGCACTGACTGATAACTGGGTCAGACTCCTAACCCAGCTGTCTCCACACTGGTATCTCTATGGAAGCAACCACTAAAATACTTAAGAAAAACACAACAGAAAAATCTGAGACAAGCAGAAAAATTCTTACAGCAGAAACTTTCCTCCCTTTCTACAGTTTAGCCATGGCTCAGCACCTCTTAGAAGAGTGAGACATGATGAGCTGTTGAATGCCCTTTGGGAGCCAAAGTTTCCTGTGCAGATGTATATGCTTGTCTGCTGCTACTTAACAACATCCAAACAGCTACGTGTGTCCCTCGAATACGCCCTTCTCAGAAGACACATGGTTTTCCACCACCATCCCAGAGCCAGGAAGCCACAGCGACCTGGTGATAAATAATACTTGTTTTTTGCAGCCCTTTTATGCTGTAAATGGAATTTTGTCAACAGGCTTAAGGCCTGTGCCAGCCTGAGGACTGCCTCCCTACCTCTCCCTTGTACAATAGAAAGGTCTTCTCCTGAAGAAGGTGCTGACTGACTCCAACAGTCACCATGGTCAGTTTATGGTATTGGCTCCAGAGCTTTAGTTTGTAAAGCAGAGTGCAGAGCCCTGAGAGTGGGCTGCAAACAGAACTGTGCTATCTGAGGAAGAGGTTATCTCTCTCTGCCCTGATCTGTGATGGGGCAGCAAAGGGAGAAGCAAACAAACCGTAAATTTCAACAAAAAAACAGACTCACAGCATATCTATGCATCATTCCCTCACCTAAAACCCTTGACAGTCTTCAAGGAAATTGTTTTAATTCACATTTTTTCCAGACACAATATTTCCTGAATACCTTTTCCAGGGCTCAAGTCATGAACCAGCAAATAATGACTGACAGCTCCTGAATTGATGGAAACCATCGCAGTGGTGATGGACATTAGGGCACTGCAGATCTGACTAAATAAATAATCAAATTCCAATTCAAGCATTTTGCAAAATCCGTAGAAGATTTACAGATCTTCATGGCTTTGCTCACCACGAGGGGAACTGACTGACACCAAGGGGAAGAAAACTCAACTTATGCCTTAGGTGAGTTTGAAGAAAACTGTGATATTTGAAAAGAAATGTCTGTGCTGATTCTCCACTACTGGGCCAGCATGAAGGCACTGCACTGGAAACAAAGTTTGCAGAGAAAGGGAGAGAGTACAAGGAACAAGTGAAAATATATCCATAGCTCTGCAATTCAAACTTGGTTGGTCTGAAAAGCAAAGGAGAGGTCTTGCCAGGAACACTACCTGTATGGGCTGCCAAGTTCTGTCCAAAGGTTCGATTATCCCAGGAATCTTCCCCCAGCAGTGGCCAGGGGTGGACACTTGTGGGCAAGCCCATGGCAGGTACACAGTGACTCTCACACACAGGGCACTGTCAGCAATGTCCAGCAGCTTACAGGCTTCCTGAACCAGGAGTTGCCTCCAGACCACTGTGTTAGAAAGCCACTGATGGCCCGGTCCTCCTGGGAGTTGTGTAATCCCTTCTGGAACTCATTTATCCAGGCTGCAATAAATAAGGGATTTGGAAGATTTTAAGACATCAGTATATTATTTTCACCAGTGTACAGGTGTGGTAGAGAAAGACCTACCACTAGGCTATGTTAGAGTTTTCAGGAAACGTGGAACTGCAAAATACACGTTGACTCATCTGCAAGGCAAGAGGCATTGCAGCAGTACTGCAAAACTCCTCAGCTTCCTCCAATGCTCAATGTTCATAAAACCCAAACTCATCTGAATACAACAGGGACAGGGTTTCCCACCAAAATGCATCTTCTGAAATGAAGGGGCATGAAACAGGGCAGGGGAAGGGGTCCACAAGGCACCTTCTCATCCAGAACACTGAGAGCACATCAGGTCTCAAGGGTTGTTGGCAGGATGAGTATGCTGGCATGGGATGGACTGTGTTCACTTCACAGCAGAGCAACCTCCAGACACGTTCTCTGCAAAATCTGACCCAGAAATTTCTGGGGGAGAGGTTTCCTTTCATAAGGGTTGACAAACAGAACAAAAGCACACTGAGGAACCCACCTTTGTGCATCGCCACATTCAGTTTACCCAGCACCACTGAAGAAACGTGTATTTCATTTGGAGAGGATGTAATTCTACCCTTGCAAATGTGCTTCTCACCCTCCTCCAGCTCTCCCAGCTTTGATGAGCACTGTTACTAATTTGAGAGAGGAATTGCTGGCTTTGAGAGCAGAGCAACACCAGTCCCCAGAGTGACACCTCTGACAGCCCAGGGTCACTGTATGGAGATGTGTGCTCTGCTGCTCAGGCTCTTGGTGCAGCTCCAGAGGCTCCTGTGGACTTAACCAGGGCAGATTTGGCTCGTGCTCCAGTGAGCAAGGCCACATCCCACTTGGACAATTGTCTCCATACAAGACACACACCACAAGTCTCAACTGGATTTGCTCCTTCTGAAATGAAAACGCTTTGCTTGCTTTCCCCAGCCTTGGCTTGGTAATCATTACTAAACACTTATCAGCTAGACAGCCTTCATTTCCTGAGAGCCTGGACCTAATTACACCAGGAAACGTGCCGGTTTTTTCTTCAGACACTGAGAAATGCTGGTTTCTGAGCCCTTCTACTACAAAGTTTAACTTTGTTCTGATTAGTGGAGGATAGGGGAAGGCAAACACAGCCAGATCTCAAGAGGCAAAGGCAGTGATCATTCACAGAGATGCCCTGGCTTCACTCTGCATCATTAATAGTAACAACAAAATGCCAGAGATATTTCATCTCCCCTCCCTCCCCTATTAATCTTAGCTGAACCCTGCGAGGCCCCTGCAAAGGGGTATCATTTTCCCTGAATTGCAGGTAAGGAGTCTGATGTCTCACAGCAAATCAGAACCAGACCTCGGGGCTGCTGGCTCCTAATGCCATTCCTCGAAGGAGTGAAACGAGCCCTGCAGCTCCATCCCCTTATCAGGACATTCGATCCAGGTGGGATGAAGGAGCCTTTGCCAAATGTGCTGCACACGGAGCAGCGTTTTCAAACCCCTCCTTTGTGCCACGGGGCCCACTGGGATGTTGAGTTACAATTGCCCACTTGTAATAGAGCCCAGAGTATCGTCATCAAATCAAACTGTTGGTTAATTAGTGTATAAAAAAAACCCCCTACAAATGCACAGTAATGGAGTTATAGAGCCATTAGCACCAAATCACAAGATCTGCTGCTGCAGCAGCATCACTTTTACCCTGTGAGCTGCCCAGGAGCTGCTGCCCATCCCGGAGGGCTGCCAAACATCCCCATCCAATGGGAGAGACCTATGGCAAACCTGCTTGGAGAACAAAGGCAAAGAACAAAGGAGACTTGAGCTAAGGGGTCGTGCTTCCACTGACTGAGGTTTCCAGGCATTCTCATTAATCCTATTATCCTGGCTTAGTAAAAAACCTAGAGAAAGGCAGAGTGGGTTCTCCCAGTGGTGCAGTTTTCCCTTCACAAGATTTAGCAGAATGACATGGACGGGATGTGTCAGCTCCCAGTATGACCAGTTCACACATGGCCTAAGGACTGAGTGACCCAAGGGGAAGTGGGCCCATGTCTGTCCTTGAGAGCAGCCAAGAGATGTGCCCTCTGCAAAGGGCTGATCAGTGGCACATCCCACTTTTCTGACTCTGGGTGCTCTCCTATAGGGGCTTACCTTCACCCTTACTTCCTCACAAGCTGGCTATAAGACACAGACCACTACCCTGGGCAAGAGCAGTGCATGGACTGGGCACTTGGTCTGCACACATTCCTGTACTGGGGGCAGATGTGGACAGAGCCAGGCAGGATACCAGCCACAGCCTGGATGAAGTTCATCACATCCAGTTTAAGCTCCATCTTCAGACACCCTTTTGGCCCTGCTTGCTGGAAACCCTGTACAGACACACTCCTCCACAACCTCCTTCACATCAAGAGCTGGAAAGCATCTGTGGTGATGACATTCAGCGGTCTCCTACCCAAGCACCTGCTCCTCAGTTCCTCAATTCTCAACCGGCACCAGGAAGCAACATCCTAAAGGATGCACGTGTCACTTGAGGAACCACACAGGTGTTTATTCCATCACTGCTTGCGTTGCTCTGCCTGCCTGAGATGGAGAAAGCAGCTGCTTGGTGCAGCTCCAGGGAAGGATGAGGGAGCCCTGCCAGCTGCTGCAGGATGATCTGCAGCCCGGAGCCCACGGGGAGCTGGACAGGAATGCAGCAGGATACCTGTGTGTCCCACAGGGATGCTGTGGGGACCCCCCTGAGCACAGGCTGTTAACACTCACTGCACTGCAGCTCTGTGCCCCTGCTGCAGCCCCAGCACTGACATCACCCTGAGAGACAGTACCTGCTGTCTGGGGCAGAGCTGTGCTCCACTATACAAAAAATGAGGAGCTTTCTGCCCTTGCTGGGGACACATGAAGTCATGCTCCTGTGAAAGGCCAGTGTTTTCCAAGCACTGGGGTTCTGCTTTCAGCTGCTGGCTCTGGTTCTGATTTACTGGGAATTCTTCTGCCAGGCACTAAGCATCCCCATTACTCAGTTTCCCTGTTAAACAGGAGCACAAACCTTTTGGCCCTGACTGCTTGGGAGGCTGAATGACAGCATTTAAAAACCTCAGATGACAAGTCAGGGCTTAAGACATTGCAAGATTTTTCTGTTGATCTGAAAATTATGCAGTGGACTCCTGTAAGAGCTCACTCAGTCCTTATAAGTGGCTCTTTGTCACTGTTCCCATCCACACCCTGGTTCCTCTTTGAAAGGCAAATACCATAAAAAGCTGTTTATAGAGACTGAGATCTAGAAAAGAGAAGTCAAATAGGGTCAGGCTCTCTGTGGCCAGGGGCTGGCTTCCTGCTCCCACCCGTGATTGCAGGGAACACTGACCCATTTGTCTGAGGAGCCTCCGACGTGGGTGGGTGGGTGTCTCCTGCCCCTCCGCAAAGAAACATTTCATCTCCACTGGAAATAGTAGAGATGGAAAACGTGGATGATGCCAAGATTAAGAAAGAGAATTAGGGAAACAGCAAGCGTCCCTAATCAATCATGCTTGGACAGTGAGGGTTTTATGTGCACAAAGACTTCACTTGAATTTTTTTGCATTTATCCACAAGAAAGAACACAAAATATAGTGGTTGAGGAAGTTGCCAGATGTTGATTCACCCTTTTGCTTTCTGCAAATGTTTCCATTTTGTTGAAAACTCAATCAGCAAATTCAGGAACCCTTAAAAATTATTTATTTAGAAAATAAAACCTGCAAGCAGCTCCAATGGCAGTACACTACATGGATGAAGGCAGAGGAACTCTGCCATCTAGCAGACTTCATGCCACTAACTTTTTCCTGGCCTGGAGCAGCAGAACCGAACCGGTCTCTCTCTCACTGGTACCAAGTCTGGTTTTTCTTGGCACAGAAAAGATAAAGCTTGAAGAAACAGATATGTCAGTGCAGAGATTTTTAAAAGAAAATATAGCTAAGTATTTTAACAAAGCTTCTGGTAAAGATGCTAATCATCTGGTTCACAAAGGTCCTTTAACTTGGTTAAACACAATCCAAGGTGTCCAGGGTGACAACTCAGACAGAGACAGAAACTCACAGAGGGCAGCGAGGCAGGCAGGATGTGATGACATCCTATAGGACTTGCCCCAAACCCCTAAGTGGAACTACAAAACCTGAGAAATTCCATCACAGCCAGTGAGAAGGATGTGCCACCACGCACCTCTAACATCAGCTCAGAGCATCCCAGGCTGGAGAGTGCAGGAGCTGCAGCACTTTCCAACATTTCTTTTCTAAACAGACATTTACAGCCAACTATTGATGGATTAAATAGGGTGAAGACTAAGTCATAAGTCTGTTGTTACATTTACTCAGCCTCTGGCACGTGCACCTAACCATAATACCGCATCTAATTTTGGTTTTGTTTTTTAAGAGAATCAGTTTGGACTTAGTTTCCACAAAACTCTTCTGTTTGACTTAGTGAACAACAGCTGTTCATTTCAAGAAGCTCTTGGAAATAGATTCATCTGCTCCCAAATCAGACTACCGTTAAAAAAGCAGAGCATCCTTCTAACACTACCAAAAAAAAAAGAAAGAAAGAAAGATTTGTACTTTAAAAAGTACAAATATGAAGAACTTCTGAAAAATGTGTTTTGGTCATTTCTGAAGCTAATTCAAAACATAAATCCCTGCAGGTGTAACTTCACTGGAAACACGTGGCTTTCCATCCAAAATAAATCTGGGGCACAGAATAAAATCTGCATGACCTAAATGGTGACTTGGCAAAGGGAGGCATGGGCAGACTTGCACAGTTAGCATCAGTGCTGCATTCAGCTCCCTGGGTTATTATTGACAGATGCTGTCTGTGACAGCAGCATCCCTCTCCTCCAGCTCTCCGGGAGCGCTTCCCCAGAGCGAGATGCTGTGGAGCTCACGGTGCCGGGCTGTGGCACAGGCACTCACAGCAGCAGAAACATTCCAGGAACTACGTAAATGTAAAAAAGAACACTGGTTTCCAGTGACAGCAGCAGAAGGTTCTCTGGCTGCCAGACCACAAACAAGCTGGAGGCGTTCTCCTCCCTCATCCCACTTGACACGAGACCTGAGCCAAGCTCCTTCGGCAGCTCTCGGAAGGATTTGCCGTGAGACCGCCACTGCAGCTGCACTGGCCTGCCCTTGCCCTGGTAAAGGGAAAAGGCTCTGCTGTGAAGGACAGCAGCAGCAGCAAAAGCTCTGTCTTGTGATGGGGCAGGAGAGACAATAACCTCCAATTTTCCATCAATTCTGGGCTGGATTTTACACCAGACCAACATCAACAGTAGCAGCTTTCGACTGCTGGAAAAAAAGTTGCTCTGAGTGAAGCACCAGAGAGGACCAAAGCCTCAGGAGCTGCACCCCTTGGTTTGCCCAGGACAGGGTGGGCTTCCCAGTGCACCTAGAGATTCAAACTCCCCTCCAGGTATGGGCTGAGGGCTTCCCACCATGTCCAGATGCTCAAACCAGGGCTGCAAAGCAACTGCTGTTTCCCAAGTACCATATTAGACTTTTTTGTCTCATGCTCAACAGGTCAGCTGGCCTGCTGGCATTCGTGGTCCCAGGCTGTTCAGGCAAAGAGGTCAGACTTAGGCACCCATTAACTGCATAGAATAGTCCTCTTTGTCAGCAGATGACAGCAGTCCAAAGAGATGGCTCAGAGCAGGGCCAGTGCAGCCCCAGACATGTACAAAAGGTGGGTAACTCCTCTCACCTTACCCCAGAGAGCTCATGAGTGAGGTTCAGGAAAGGCACCAGAGGCCAAGTCTAGAAGAGGAAGACAATGAGGGCAAGAGAAATACAATAAAGTTTCTCTTTTGGAAAACAGATGGGACCAAACCATGCAAAAAGGCTTTATGATCCCTCAAGCAGGAAATAAGTGATGACATACTGTCATGTTGCTGTGTCAACAGCTGACACATCGCAGCAGGGTAATTTCACAGACTCCCACGTTAGTTTAAAAGCTCTCTTTGAAACCACAGAGCTAAGGCAGAGGCACTTCAAGTTTTGCCCAGCAATGGTTCTGCAGCAGGGCAACTGCTGAGGATTCAGTGCCTCAGGAGCCAGCCCTGTGGAGAGAAGCCACAGCCAGCCCTGCCATCCACTGAAATCATCTGCGGCTCACCACAGACGGCTGCTGATACAAGACCAAAGCACCAGCCTCCCCTTTCCCCCTCCAAGAAAACAGTACCCTGACCCAAAGTGTGTTCAAAGGGTTCATTGTTGTCTGGCCAACACACACGAAGCTTGAAGCTGGCCTGGAAGTCCTCAAGGTTGTGGACAAAGTTCTGCACGTCTCAAGCAGGCTACAGCACTTCTGAGAGTCTCCTTTATCCCTAACAGGGCTTTTTGTTTGTTTTTAACATTATACACCAGAAACAACATATTCCTCCCTTCCTCTCTGTCTTTCTTATTAGAAGCAGGCACTGGCATTTTCACTAACAAAACTGCCAGGCAGTTTTTCTAAGGGTCTGCATATTCACCTTCTCTGCTTTTTTTAGCAGTGGGGTGCAAGAGATGAATCCTTGAGGACTGGCCCATATGGTCCTGCCATTACAGACACCAGGAGGGATATCTCCAGGAAACCCTGTATTTCATTGTGCTGCCAACTGGAACTGCATTTCTTCTTCCCAGCAGTGAGTTCAGCACAAGTCACATAGATACCAGCAGAGAGAACAAAACCCATGTTCCCTACAATCCTCATGGAAGGGTTACCCCTATTCAGCACAAATTCTGTGAAGCCCATTCAATCTCTAAGGAATACCTCCTTTTGGAATCCAGTTTCATTTCCCAGCCCATGATATTAGAGACAGCCTGTGTACAAATCTATCTCCCACCAACTTTTTCTTTTGAGAGTGATCCTGCCTTTGGGAGAAGTTTGCTCAAGTTACCAACTGAGTGTACACCACCCTCTCCTTGGAAAGCAACACATTAGAACACAGTCTGGGCTCAGACATCAGAATAAGTGCTTTTGCTCATTAACCTATCAATTTACCCTCTCCCCTGCTCCAGGTGAGTGGCTCCATGCCCTGCAGCAAGCAGGCACACTGGAGCATCAGCAAGCAGATCTGCTCTGCCCCAGCTGCAGTGCTGCTGGCCAAAGCAGGAGGCAGATCCTGGGCCACGGCCGTGACTCATGCTCCTGACCCTGCCAAGTAAGTAGTTTTGGAGCAAGAAAGTGACAGGCAGACTCAAACTAGAAAGCTGGTGAAACAAAATGAAAGAAAA
The DNA here is from genome assembly GCA_013400575.1 of Peucedramus taeniatus. Classification (NCBI taxonomy): domain Eukaryota; kingdom Metazoa; phylum Chordata; class Aves; order Passeriformes; family Fringillidae; genus Peucedramus; species Peucedramus taeniatus. The sequence continues at coordinate 468,228 of WBNO01010169.1, forward strand.
TCCTCCTCAGCTCTCCTCACTTGCATCCAGCAGGGAAACAGTGTGTGCAAAGCATGAGAGGTGTCAGGGCACTGACACACAGAAGGGCTCTGGCCCTTTTCTACCAGAGGGAAACGCCCTTTCCAGCACTCCTCCACCTGCTCTGGTGGAGTGATGGCCATGCCCACATGTTGGGCACACAGCAGGCAAGCCAGTGCTCTGCATGGGTGTCACCATACTTCACAGGGTGCTGCCAGCCACCCTGGTGCTGGGTGGGTTTCCCTGCCTACCCTCTGCTGTAGAACATCACAAGAGGTAACGCATGCCCCAAATATTTCCCCAACTATTGCGTATCAGACTGGGTGGTTCTGAGCTCACATACAGGTACAGAAAAACATCAAAACTTAGAGCCATGACAGTCAATGGCAAATCTCCTAATGCTAAAGGGAGCCCAAAATACAACCCCAGGTAAACTGGCCCAAAAAACAGATGCTCCAGGTTTGCCTTTTCCTGAACAACTTAATTTACAGCTTTCTTGGATGGTAATAGCCAATCTGTAGATGGGGAGAGGGGCACTTTTGAAGTCTCCCAGGGAGAAATCCGTTTTGCTATGACTGTCCTTTGACCACTATAATGAATGACCCCAACAAGACTCAATCATGTTTAGCTGGCAAGAAGGGGCCAGAGGCACAGCAGATCAGCATCAACCACAGCCCACAAATACCAGTGAAAGAAATCTGAACTAGGATGAGTGCCCTGCCCATAAATCACATTGCTCTGAAGAAATCTGAAGGCATGGTCATGATGTGACCTCTTGCTTATGTCCCTGACCCAGGAGGCTTCCTACAGGAAAATCCATTATATCCTGTTCCACATACACACTTTGCCCCAAAACCTTCTTTGCCAAGTTTCAGCCCACGGCTGAGATTTGATAGTCAAGTTAATGACTTCAGTATGTGTCAGTTCAGAGCGAGGAGGATGACAAAGTCAGCCTGACTCTTTCCCACAGCCCTCTGTGCCTGCTAAATAGGAAAAACACCAAGAAAGGGAGGAGGATGCTCTGCGACAGCCCTTGGGAAATCCTGCTGCGTGACTGGCTGGGCAGGGTGGATCAGCTCTCAGGCAGGCAGGGCAGATATTGTCAAGGAAAGAAAAGGGCTGATTAGGCTTTCTACCACTAATAATATCAAAACAGAATATTGCCTTCATTGGCAGTGAAGCAGAAAATGAAACGGTGCAAAAAGGAGAAGCCTCAGGTGAAGTGGACTGGAATAATGTCAGGTCTGGAGGAACAACAGCCCTCAAGTGCCCTTTATACTTGAGTTTTTCTCTTGCACATCGGGAGGTCTGTGAGGTACAAGCTATCAACTCCTACTCACCACCCCATGGGAATCCTCCCACACTCCTGCCTTTGCACTGCTGGTAAATTGGCAAGTGTCTGCAGGCTAAAGCAAGCCCCTGGGAAACACGAGCCAGATGGTCCCACTGCCCACTCTGATGGCTGGGGGGAGAACATCCTCACTTGCTACCCCTGAGAACAATTTAAGTTCACTTCCTTCACCGCAAAGGGGAGCAAAGATGCTTTTGCTGGCATTTAACTCCAATAATGAATTTTGGTTCAGGAGTCTGACCCACAGGCTCTCAGCTCTTAAATCAAAACCTGCAAGAGGACATCTCCATGCTGCTACACAGAAAGGCAGCTTAGATCTTGCCAGACCTTGGTGCCATGGCTCTCCCATGCTGAGGCCCTCACACTCCACCCCCCCACAGCCCAGACAGAGTTTGGGTTCTCTGGGACAGGAAGGGTTTGCTAACATGCCTGCACACTGATTAATAAACTAAAGCACTGACTTTTTGTGACTACCTACTGCTATAGCCTTATTAAAAAAAAAGAAAATAAAAAGCAGGAGTACCAAAGAACAACTGAAGCAACTTACTGAAATTCTCTAGTGCTCCCAAATGACCTAATGAGCTTTTTTTTTTATTTTTCGTGCAGATCCTGCGCAAAATCAAGAACACATAGCTAGCAGGTATACCCACAGTGGGGCATAAAGGCACTGCAAATCAGGATGCTCCCAGGCCAAAGTCTCCTCAAGCATTACAGCTCTTATCATCTAAACACACACAGGCACGCTCACACACAGCAGCAGCATGATGTGACAGCATGCCAACTGCCTGCAGACCTGCATGTACTTATATATATTATAATAACAAGGGCAAACTGCATGCCTGGAGTCAAAGCTAGGTGGAAAGGATCAGTTTAGAAGTGGTGTGATGCACCTCAGCTCCAGAATTCAAGCAGCTGGACAGAGTTCAAAGGCATTTTTCCTTTTTATTCTGTGTGCTGAGTGTCTTCTCCCCAACCACCCCTCCTACCCCCAGGAAAAGCTGAATGCAAATTGTCTGTTATTTGACAAAAATAACTGAACAAACTGGTCAGCAGCAGGGCTTAGCACACTTCCCAGCTCAGCTGTCCTTCGACCCCAAAGTGGCATAGCAGAGCCCAAGAGAATGGCTGCAGACACAGGGTGTGAGGCTCCAACCTGCCCTGCCCAGGGCTCCTCTGACCCTGCAGCCCAGAACTGGCTCAGAGCAATGGGAACCTGCCAGCCTCTGCAGGAAGGGCCAAAGGCAGGGACACTGGTGGCTGCATGTGAGCAGGGCCATGGAGTTGGCAAACCCCTGCACCCTCCCCTTCTCTGGGATGCTGTGGTTTTTGCTGCTTTCAGTAGTCTGTGTAGAGAACAGATGCCTTTTCCATACACAAAATGAATTATTTCCTTGCTTTTAAGGGGGAGACACTTCCCTCCTACACATCCATCAGGGTAATGCACATTTACAGCTCCTCCAGGGGAGGAAAAGACCAGGGATCCTCACTGCACCTCAGATGTTCAGCACTTTGCTTCCAATAAAGCAAGAAACCCCTTTGCTGCTGGAGGGCAGCCTGGCAGAGCAGGGTCCCTGAGAGTGGAAGGGCACTGATGGGCGCCAGGATTTGGGTCTATCTGGCTGCTGGAAGCACTTCAGCTGGCTGTGCCAGAGAAAAAAAAATAAATTAAACAAGTAAAAAAAAATAGGAGGCTGGGGAGTTAATGTCATTGAGTATCTGACAGCTGGAAAATGTGAGCAGCCATTGTCTGCAAGCCCTCACAACTCCTCCGGCCAAACCAGTTTGCTGAACGCAGCAGCAATAAAGCGACAACGCCAAGAGTGGAAACACTGACCCCCCCTCCCTGCCCTGCTGCCCTCACTGAGGGAACAGCACAGCTCAGAGGTCACCCTGCCCCGGCTCCTTGGCCTCCCTTCACCCCCTCCCCGACCTTGTCTCCCCTGGCAGCTTTGAGGGAGCAGCTCTGGGATCGGCGCCGCGGGGCCTGAGGAGGCCACGGCAGGAGCTCTGTCATCTGCCACCCTCTCCAAACAGCTGTGCTCCATCCCCACACCCAGCACTGCTGCTGTGCTGTCCCCACCAGCTGAGCAAACTGCTTGGAGCACAGCTCCTGTGCCCACTGAACTGCCACGGGGAGGGAAGGAGCGGGCCAGGTACAGCCCACACCACCAAAACCTCAGGAACATTACTCCTGCCCCTTCTCCCAGTTCCACTGATGGGAGATGCTACACACCTCAGGACCTTGCAGCTGAAACAAAACTGGTCCTCTGCAGCCTGAGAGATCTTTGCACTGTTTCCTCAGTGGGCATGAACGTCCTAGCATTGGCTGCATGAAAAGAGAAAGAAATCCAGAGCTTCAGATACATGCAGCATCTTCCACCAGCCAGCTCTATGGTATCAACAGCTTAACTAGTCCTTAACCTTCAGCCTACCTTCCCTTCCATTGACCCTGAGCCAATGCCAACTTCCCCAGGCACAGGCTGGCCCCTGATCTGCTCCCAGCAGCACCCTGAGCCTCCCCCAGTGTCAAACTGATCTGGTGCCAGCATGAGTGGGAGCATTCTGAGAGCACTGCTGGGAGGAACCTTGTCCTGGGGACAAGATTTGATGGTAAACTGTGGATTTTTCCCTTTAAAGCTTGCAGAGGAATTTAATCAAAAAATCTTCACAGTCTAGTTTGAAAGTACTGAACTCAGGCACTGAAACTATATCCCACTTCACCTCCCAGATAATGGGCAAACAAACCAAAGATTCAGAGCCAGGAGGTCCTTTTAAGTAACTCCAACTTATGGACAAATTTGTGGGACTCCTTTTCCTCATTCCATGTAGCAAGCTTCAGGTTTTATCTGATTACAGGCAGGCATTGAACTCTGCTGCCCCACCAGTCAAAGGACTTGAGATAACTTCCACTGGTCCAGGTCAATCCACTCCACACTTGAACAAGAAACGAAGAATTGCCTTCATAGCAGTGTGAGAATTAAATCTGACCTGTGCTCATACCCAGTTGCTGCCTTTCACATACACACACTCTGAGGTCTCTGCTAAGTTACTCTGGTGCACCAAACCCTGGGAAAACACTGAAAGACACCAATACCCCTTGGCCTGAAGAGCTCTTTGCTCAGCACCTCATCAGATGACACAGCTGCAACAGATCTACGGCAACAGCACAGCATATTCACACTCCTACAGAGCAATAACTGAGATCCCAAAGACATTCATTTCCTCACCACTTCCCCTGATGAGTCCCACGCACTTCTGCAACAAACAGGAGCATTCTGATCAAGGCAATTCACATGGGTATAAGCCACGTTTTCCCTGGCATCTCCCTCACTGAATGCTCATGAACTCCAAAAACCACATAAGAGTATCTCATAGCAGCTTATTCCAAAGTCTTTGTGTTCCCTTCCAGGCCATCTGCCTTGCTCTCACTCGCCTTCATCCAACTGGGAAAGACACATTTAATTGCATTCATTTATGCTCAAAAAGGCCTATTGAAAAGTAAGTGGATTAAAAGCTGGTCTGGAAAAAAAATTAAACTCTATTGCAGCACAGCACAGGCTGTATATTTAGGCTGCCATGTAATGCAGGCAATGGGAATTCTCCTCTGCATTAGGCATTGGGAATTTAATGTCACAGCACAGCCAGTTGCAATGCACTTAGCAGATGTCTGAGACCTACAGCTTCATCCATGTACCTTTGATCTTATGTTCCATTCCTTCCTTCCAAGTCTGAACAGCCATTTAACCACAGCAGAGGCTCAGTGCACTCCTGCAGATGGATCTAAACCCCTCTCTGAACTCCAAGGGCAGGAGCTGCACATATTCATCTGCAGACAGCAAAAGAACACCCACTCATTCATACCTTCACCCATGCCACAGTCATCCAAGACCCAGAGAGGGATATTCTGCTTGAACATGGCCTTTCCATTGCAGCAGCCAGTTAATGCTAAAAGCAGGCTGGATGGGAGCTGGTGACTGAACATCAGCACCTTCCTGTTAGCATTTCCCACCAGGAAGGGCAGCCAGGCCAATGCTGCTCAGCTCCAGCTTGCCAGGAGAGGACCCCTGCACAGGCACTGAAGAGGAAGAGATTATACAAGCCTTTCCTACCTCTGTAAGTCCAAGTCTGTGGTTCTCACATTTCACTGAACATAATTCCTTCGTTCAGGATTTTATCCTGAGAAGCTGAAAAGGCAGAGAGAAGCCCAGAGATAGGAAAAACAATCCTTATCTCATTTGCTTCTCCTGTGTTTTGCTCACTTGGAATGTGTTAGGAATTGTTTACCTGAAGTATTGAGCTTGATTGGGCTCTGGTGTGAGCTTGTTTTCAATCACTGACCAATGGTCACAAGAACTGTGTTGGGACTCTGGAAAGAGTCAGGAGTTTCATTATTATTATCTTTCTAGCCTTTTGTAAGTGTCTTTCTCTATTCTGTAGTATAGTTTAGTATAGTTTTCTTTAACATAATATAGTATCATAAAATAATAAAATAGCCTTCTGATCATATGGAGTCAGAGCATCATTCTTCCCTGCCAGGAAGAGCCAGGTTTTTTACAAGTCCAGCAGTGCAAGATAGTAAAATACTAAAAATAAAAATAAAAAATCATGTGACATTAGAGCTGAAGACTGAGACGGGTGAAGCACCAGGCTTGTCCACCCCACGAGTGCAGAGACCCCTGAGTGCACAGCAGGAATAGAAACTCTCTGCTTCCAGCCCTTTCTGGTGACTCTGCTGGTGCTGTTCTGCTCCACACTGACTGGCTGCCCCAGCTGCTGGCAACCACAGGACACCCACGCTCCACACACTCAAAGCAAACACGGGGGTAGCAGAAACAAACCTCCAGGACAGGCCATTCCCATAAGAGCTGGACTCAGTGATCCCTGTGGGCCCCTTCCAACTGAGAATATTCTGTGATTCTGTGACTTGTTAAGCCTAACACCTTCCCTTCCAACCTATACCGTACCAAGCTGCTGCCTCTCAGACTTGGCTCCATGTGGGGAAGAAGGGACAGGAGAAAGAAAAATTTGTAACAGTTTTTTGCAGCCCAGTGAAAAAGTTCAGCAGTGTTTGGCAGCTCATTAGGACCTGCACAAACCTACTGCGCTCCAGTAGGAGCTCCCCCCTCCCAGTTTTGCTTGCCTCCCTTCCCTGGCACAGCCAAGATGCAGAGCTGGCATGCTCTTACCGTTAATTAAGCAACAGCAATTAGGCAACACATTTTTAAGCGGTTCTCTCACAGCCTAGCTTGGGAAAAGGCTGGCTTCAGCATTAAACCGGCAGCTGTGCACAAAGCGCCAAATCAGTGCATCACAACGAGGGAACTTGATATGTAAACAGCCTTGTCAGTAATTACCCCAATGCTTTCCAGTGAATTGCGGCAGCTTCGCTCCATTAGAGCCTCCACTTCCTCGGGCTGAGCGAGCAGATGGGGATGCTGCGCCAAGCAGGGTTAGTCTGATGCTTAAACCAAAGCCCAGGACACTTGACAGGGACATCCTCGCTGAATATTCAGTGTTGTACTGACAGAGCCACGGTGATGTGGAGTGCTCCCTCTCAGCACAGTGTTGGAGGATTTATCCTTCTGTCCCACTGGTTCTGGGCTGATGTTTATTACAGCAGACTGCAGAGGAGAGAGGCTGGCTTTGCACAGCCCCTCGGAGCTGAATTCAGCTATTGCTGCTCCCTTCTCAGAACCCCCTTGGGAGGGGCCTAGCAGATAACAGGGATGGGCAGGTTTCCATCCCACCGACAGGAACTGGACCTAGCTTCATGTGATGTACGCGGGGCTGCACACGCGTTCCGGGATGCCTGAGAACGATGCCGAGCAGCTGCAGAGCGAGCAGCGCCGGGGCGCCAGGGCTAAGGCTGGGATCCACCGGGAATCACCCCAGGGAACAGCACTGCCAGCGCCACTCTGCTCTCTGCCTCCTTCGCCTCCTCTCCCTGCCTGCGGCTTTCACTGGAACATAAGAGCGAGGCCACCTAATCTGTGTGCTCAGGGAAGCCTCAAGCAAAATTGAAAAAAAATAATCCTGTTTTTTTTTTTTTTTTTAGTTTCGTTTTTTTGGGGGGTTTTTTGTTTTGTGTTTTTTTTTTTTTTGTTGTTTTTTTTTTTTAATACAGAGAATTCCTACTCTGCTCCAATAAACAGGCGAAGGTTGCCAAGAACACCCAGTAAATCACACACATGCTCTGCTCCTCTCAGCTGAATATTTACAAATTTCTGAAGTGCTGAACCTCTTCAAGCCATTCAGCTTCTGCTTTCATCTGAAATATCTGTCTCAGTGCTTCTGAGATTTTCCTGCAGTTATCCTAAATTAACAGGGATCGGAAACCAGGCTTCATCTGTAACCCTAAAGGTCAATCACATCATTTTGCTTCAACATGCCAAACAGACAAGACGAAAACAAACATACAAAGTTTCTCAAAGGAATATGAGTAAGAGAGTGAAGAGCCCTCTCCCAAAGAAAAGCAAAAGCCCTAAGTAAGAAGGATGATTTAAAGTAGTTATTTCTATCTGTCTAGACGGTTGTAACACATGCAATGCCTGGGTGCAAGACACCTCAAGTTATGTGGGTTTCCCTTCTATTTCCAAGGGATGATAAAAACATTCCTTGCTGCTTTATGAGAATGACACCACAAAACTTCTGCACTCAAATTTAAGTGTAGTTTCACATATCTGAGGGGAGTTTAGCAGCCCCAGGTCAGGCACAAGCAGTTTGTCCCTGCTCCAGCTCACACCTGTGCTGTGCTGCAAGTACACAGGAATCCCACCCCAGAGAACAAGGAGACCTTTACAGCCTGAAACCCCTGGGAACACCAAATTGCAAGTTCCAGATTAAAAGCCACCACACAGGATAGCCCTGATTTCACCAACATGGGCAACAGTGAGCACTGCATGTCCTGGGCTCCATGGGTTGCCCCATCTGGTACCACTCCTAGGGTTCAGTTCCCAAGGAGGCAATGGGCACTGGGATTATGGGGGACCTGCCTTAGCTCTGAGGCTTGCAGACTCCCAGCTATCCAGGGATGGTGGGATGTGCCCCACAATCTGCATGTCAAGGATCCAGAACCAGAAAAGTGAAGGCAAAGCCACATCTCCAGCTAATGAGAGTGGCTGGTTCTGCCCTTGCTACTTGTGCTGCCCAAGAGGCTTTCACATTGCAAGGGAGCTGTCAAAAGGTCAGGTGAAGAGAAAAATACTGTCACTAACAGTTCTGAGCTGCAGGGCTGGAGGTCCAAGCATGTCAAAATGATTGAAAGTGGTCTGAAGGGACTGCACACAGCTGGAAGTTTGAGTTTTCCTGCTCCTGCCAAGGCCGAAGAAAATCCAGCATCCCAAGGCAGCTTCCAAAATAGTTTCTTTCCCTAATGCCCCCATTTCCATCTTCATGTGACTGGAGGGAAGAAGTGGCTGTGTGTCACCACTCATGGCCCACTCCTGAGCTCCAGACCGTGTGCAGGACTCGGACCACAATTCCCACCAGCACTGCTCTGGCTCTCAGTGCAAGAGAGGAAATCACACTCCAGGTAAATGTGGATTATGGATTTAAACTCCATGTTTGCAAGCTGTTTCTCAGCAGTTAAAAATAACCAAATATAAAGAAGTATCACAAAAGCTTTTCCAGGGACCTCACTTTCTAGCCAGAATTCAACTCTCAAAGTAACATCCCTCATTTCTAATTAATGTACTGCTTCATTGCCTTTAATAGCACTTTACCCCAAATCTGCACTTTCTCTTCTGCCTAAAGCCCTAATTTCCATTACCTCAAGAGGTATCAAATTCCAAATTTTTGCTGCAGCTTCAGGTTTTCACACTCAGGTTACAGACACCTCATTAGGCTCCCCACATCTGGTTCAGGCTACAAGGTGCTCGTTCTGTGACAAGCCAGAATCAGTCAACACGACTGTCTGATTACGTACAGGCTCCAAAATGTCTCATGTATAAGAAAAAAAAAAAAAAAGGAAAAAAAATTAAATTAAGCAGATGGACCACAGAGCACTGAGATTTGCAATTTTCTTCCTGGAAAACTTCTGGTAACCCCAGTTCCAAAAATAATACTAGGAATAGCCCTCCGTGTGGGAAGGAAGAATTTTCTTAAAATCCTTTGATCTCTGTGTTCCAGAGAAGGGAACTGACACATTAATCAGAATATATTGCTGAATGGGGTTACTCTCTCACACCACAGGGCAAAACCAAAGCGGGTATTTAAACATTGGTGTCCAGCTCCTGAAAGAAATTTACTGTGTTGGTTTTTTTTACTCCCGGGGATATTTTTTCAATTAAGAAAGCAGAAACATATCAGTTCAACTCTTCCGTAATCCCTACTATCATCTTTCCCCTAAATCACTGCTCATCTCCTACTAAAATTTCTTTCTAACAGTTCTCACCCAGAATTTTATGCAGGTTTGTATCTGGCCTTTTTTATTATATAAGTATGATGAAAATTTCCAAATATAATTAATTTATCCATGGCTACAAGCCTCATTTCATAGATGTGCACGTGGTGAGAACTTTGGTGGTTACACTGAAGCGACAAATCCAGGTAGTGAACACTCCAGAATAACCTTGGAGCATCCCAAAACTCTGCAGGATAAATGTCACTCACACACACCTCCTCTCCCACCTAGGTTTCACTGCAATCCAGAATTTACAGGAAAAACTCTTTCCAGACTGGACCCCCAACACACACCCTCCTTTCCATAACTTATCACCACTCACAGGGGTCACCTCTGGAGGACACCCACCCTGTCCATCTCCTCCTCCCCCTGATCAGTGTGAAGGGCCCTTGTCATCTAATTCCTCTTTTTGAGGAGGCTTCCTCATTTTGGAAACAGCATCTTCAAGCTCTCACTGGCCCTTCTCCAGCAGCAGCAGAGCCAAGTCCCTGGACACAGGAGTACAGTGCCAAGCTCACGTCCCCTTCCCAAATTGCCTCTGTCTGCAGAGGCCACAAGCTGACAGCATTTGTTTGGATTCCATTCCTGGACAAGACCTAGCTCAAAGCATTTGATTTTTTCCACTTCTTCCACTTCCTATCTGTAACATGAAGCAATACTTTTTCCCCTATAAAAAACTGAAATTTGGAGCATGCAACCTAAATTTCAAGGTATTTATAATTTCTGGTCCATGCACTCTCAGCATTGTCCTGCCAAGCACTACTTGCTGCTGGGAAGGCTGACAAAATGTGATCAGCCATAAACAAGTGAACTTTAACTTCACTATAGGATGGAAAATGGAAAAGGGAAAAAGGAAAAAGCAAATGGTATCAAACACTTGTCCCTTTTGCAGAGGTATGGGATGATAACCCTGCTCTGTGAGAGCTCACCACAGACTGGTCTGCTATTGTCTATCAGCAGTTTATGGCAAGTAAAAAGCCAGGAGGAAGGGAAGACAGGTTATCAGCTCTCTGGAGATAACAGAGTGAGGAGGAGGGGTGGAAAACACATCTCCAGCTCTCCAAAGACAACTTTAGCCCAAGGAGCACACATTCTGTGTGGCTTTATCCATTGCCATGATTGGAATAGACACACGTGTCGAGCTGCTTATTGGTGCTTACATCATATAGGATGGGAAGGGATATAGGAAAGCAGAAAGTCTGCTGCCCAGTTTGGATAGCTGGGATTTGGCACAGCTGTCTGACCTACATTAACTTTCCATCCACTGGAGTACTACTTGGAGGAGATTCTTAACCACTGTTTTTGTATCCTGTGCTTCTAGTTTGTAAAACAAGTTAATTCACAAAGAATCTGAGTTACCTCAGAGGAAGAGAATTATGAGAGACTTCCTCTGTCTGGCTCTGATAATTCATAATCCAGTGCAGGGGAATCTGCTTATAAGTAAAACACTAAGGAACTATTGTCTTCACCAGGAGTTGCAGCTTCATGGAGCTATGGAGCTGCTGTGGAGCTGGCTCAGAACCCCTGCTATGACCTTATCCTGTTCACCAGCTCCCAGCAAGGCAGGAGGCTCCCTGAATGCCAGCTGCTTCCAGAGCAATACTCTGCAGTTCAGACCCCTCCTCATGTATCTGGCTGTGTTTTCCAGCCTGACAGGCAGCAGCACCCAGCATCTCCCACGTCTGCTGGTGTGGGGAGCACGTGAGGCCACTGCACTGCACACCATTACACAAGGGCTCAGCACCATGAACTCTCCTGCCCTGGGAACTGCTGAATCCCACTGAACAACAGGAAATAATAAATCAGCATCTCCTCTGGAAAAACACTGCAAGGAATCACCCACGGGACTCTTCTGCTCTTGCTCTTTTGGCCCTGAAACCACCTTCCTCAGCAAATGAACCCTCTGTGACAGGAAATGCTGCCTTGGTCCATCCCATTGTCTCCAAAACATCTGCACATGCTGTCAGTGTTCCTGGTGGGCAGCATCCCCCCTGGCCTGTGCCTGTGCCAGGGAAGAGCCTCCCTCAGCAGGAAGAGCCCTTTCACAAGCACTCTTCCCTTTTCCTCTGCCTTAACTCAGCTTTGCACCTACAAACACGAAGGCCACACCTGCCCTACAAATGATCTGATTTCTGCAGAAATGCAAGGGCTAGAATAACCTGAGGAATGTGGGCTGCTCTTGCAAACAGCCAATCTCACAGGAACATCAGTCCTGGCATTCCCACTGCAGGACGCCAGCATCAAGAAATGCCAAGCCTGTGCTTTGGGGAAAGTGCAACCAAGTTAAACACACATCCAGCAGAGCTGGGGCAGGGACAGGAGGCAAGAGAAAATTATTCTGGGAGGTCTGGTCCAGGAGGGAGGACTGAAAGCACTTGGCTCTCTCAAGCTAGAATCAAAAACACAGAGGGGAGCTGAAAACACACTTCAGATGCAGGCTGGGATATAAAAAGAAAGGTGATGAGGAACCAGAGTGTAGCCACTGGCTTAGTTTGTACCATATAAAAATGTTTATCTAGCTATCAGGAAATAGAATACCCAACTTTAAGGCAATTTTCCTTTGGGAATTCAGGATTGTCCTCAGGAGGATTTTAAAAACACATATAATAATCTGGCATGTACCCATCTCAAGCAGATGGCTGGACTATAGAAGTTTCTCAAGTATCTCTCAATGCAGCATTCACACGAATCTATGATCTCTGAGAATTAATTACAATTTCTGAAATATCTTGGGCATTTTTAATTCAGAAAATTTGCCAAGCCAGATCATTTGCCCCAGTTGTTAATGAACCACTGGAATTACTAACTGCCTTTTATATTGAAAACAAGCATCCTGTTTGTGCTCTGAACATGTTTTTCTGTCTTGCCTTGAGTACCCAGTGCTGGCCACTCTTGGGGACCTTTATGTAACTGGATACAGCTGCTCTCTGTGTCAGTTGCATAAAAACAAAAACCAAAAGCAAACCTCCTCCTCCTTCCCCAATACCATCAATCACATGTTTTCTAGTGCACACAAATGTCACTAAGAGTAACAACAGCAATAACAAAAAGCTTGGGACATAGGTTTTCTCACTAGAAAATCTAAATGTAGCTTCTGCACTGCACTGCATGTCCACAGTTTGTTTTTGCAAGGAGCTTCAAAGGAGCAGAATGACAGGCAATTGTTTGTGACACATCTGGTACTGGGCTCAGATTTATCTGGGACGGATCTTAATTGAAACAAAAAACTCATAATTAAGATTGGAATCCCTAACAACCTTCCCAACACCCAAACAGGAAATTCCAGGTAGGAAACTGTTTCTCATCCAACTCTGCCTCCTCCTGAAACCAGAAGTCAAAGGAGCCCTGTGTTGGCCAAGCACCTCTGATTTTGTGCTGCCCCTTGGCACCCAGTTGAACCCAATGGTATAGTCATGGGAAAAGAGATGAAAAAGAGCTGCTGGACTGATACCATGGACATCTTTGAGAACAGAGAAGAGAATCAATGTGTAGAGCAAGATCAGTGTGTCAGAGCAGGCAGGCAGCCACTGGTGCACCACTGCTTCCATCAGCCTTCTCCTCAGCTGGTACCTCCAGCTTCTGCCTGATCTACTGCTCCCACCAGGGCATCATGAGCCTCTGATTGTCTCCTCATGCTGGGAAACATGCCTCAATTCAACTGAAGAATCTATTGCTTGAGAAGCATCAACAGGTCACTTGATGAAATTTACATAAACACTTGACACCTTTTAGGATAAAAATAGCCAAAGGAAACTGGGATTTATCCCAAAACACATTAGACAATCCACATTATTCAGATGGTGACATACCTGCCTCATTCCCAGTCCTTCATCTCCTCAAGCAAGATAAATGGCAAAGGAAACAAACCAACACCCTCTAAACTTTCCTCCTGCAAGGATCCAGTTTCCATGAGACTAATCTGCCTTGGCTGTGAGCTGGAAAATAATAAACCAGAGCTCTGTTCTTACTCACAGGCCAAGATGAAGAAGCTGTGCATAACCAAAAATGAGAAAGCCCATGACTCTGTACATTTTCCAGACTCTGTTCCAGGCTGGCTGCTTATGACTGAAGTTGTGAAAGAAGCACAGCAGCTCTCTTCCTGGGAACAGTTTGGTCACATGTCACAATACTGGCATCTTCCAGCATCTTCCCCATCTGCCTTCCTGAACCAGCACCACAGCAAATTCACAGCCCAGCAAGGTTTCCCATCTCTAAGTGCCACAGGAGGTGGCACACAGCCCAAAACGTGACAGTGAGAAAGTGTCCTGAGTCCCTGAGAATGAAGCAGGAAGCCAATCATCTCTCCAAGAGCCAACACTAATGTTTGCCTTTGGAACTTCAACTCCTGCATGGAAAAGACATGACAATGCAGGTCATTCCCCTACTCTTTCCTGAAGGATGAATCAAGTCCCTCAATTCTATTTTTAGCTGAAACCACAATGGGAGGTCTGCAAGGGTGGAAAATCCTGGGAAGCCTGAGATGCAACCTCCACCATGTCTGGGCTGCAGCTGCGTGACTCAGCAAGCTGGGAGGGGGTAAGATCAGCATCTGTGGCAAACAAGAGCCTCCCCCTCTCCTTGCAAAAATGTGCAGTTGTGGCACAGCCAGACTCTGAGCAAGCAGTGTCTTTGGAGGTGAAATAAAAATACTTTCCTTATCTAGCAGATTACAGCAAGACTTTCTCAGGAAGGAGCATGAAATGTCAGCTGTCTCAGGGAAGCAGCTCCAGCACCACAGCTTTTATGGTAAAATAGTCTCCTGCATATCAGCCAGAAAGGGACCATGGGGCAATGCCAGCATCCACTCAAAGACATGGCAATCCTCTGTCTTGGAAACATTAGGAAAAGACCCAGAGTGTGTCTCTTGATCTCACCCATTCACAAGTGTGTATGCACCAAGAGTTGTTTACCCTCACACCCCACTTGTGGCTTTGGTTAGGTCTAACCAGAATTACAGGGTGGCCAAGAGTGGCTTTACTGATGAGCCTGACAGCATCTGGCATGGGAAGGACATGAATTGCAGGAGTCAGTTCACAACAACACGTCTAAAGCAAACATTCACAGCTTGCTAATGAAGAGATAATTCTTGTCCTCCTGCCAACACACAGCTCAGCCCCCCTTGTGGTGAAGCCTCTGTCCTTCTGCAGTTACCTGCAATGAAAAGGTGCAGAGCAAACCTTCCCACCTGCACGGGAGTTTCAACAGCTACACCCCTGAAATTAATTAACAAATTAAGAAAGGGATGGATTTGACATCACTGGAGAGGCTCATGCCCTCCAGAGCAGGGCAGAGAAGCCCTGTTGGTCCATTTCCCACTGCCACCCTTCTGGCATACATTGCTTTTTTGGTTTCTTAACATTTTCTATGGAAGGCAACTTACTGGGCTCTTTTAGTCTTCTAAACAGAATCATTCTAACAAGACACGGTGTGATCTGTGGCAAAGCACATGATCACACTTCCAGTGCCTTTGTATCTTTTCATCTTACCAGGATGGTGCCTGATGCCCAGCAGATTCTGACCACAGGCACAAACCAAGAGCAGGGAACTCTCCTTCCTGCTTTCACCTTGCTGAACATGGACACTCCCAGTAATTTATTTACCACATCAGTGCAAGCATCCAGGCTCTATGAGATGAAAGAGCTCCAGAGGTTTGTACACCTGTTACTGGCTCTGAGCATCCCATCCTCCAGCACAGAGCAGAACTGCACACTGGCTCTGTGCAGATTACACATGAAAAAATCATTAGTAAGAGGGGAAAAAAAAAAGCCATAACCACCATGAAAGAGGAAAGCTGTTAGATGGGGCTTTTGTGCTTATTCACTCTGCTAAGGTAAACTTCTTGCCTTAGATCTCCCACAGCACAGCCAGAAGCAACAGCTTTTATTTCTCAGGACCGAGAAGTCTTCTCATCTTCTTTCCTTGCTTCAAAATCTTTGGATTGCATATGAGAAAGTAACATCAGTCATTTCTGCCTGATTGCTACCTTGCTGCTTAAGCAACAAATAATGTGATTAATGAAATTTTGAGGGAGAAAACAAAGGCTTCACTAGACACAAAACATCAGCTAAGCACTGTGAACTTTACTTAAATTCCCTAGAAATGGAAAGCAGCTGCCTGGCACCAATTCCCCCAGCAGCAGTAACTGCAGCATTTGGAGCAGTTCTGGGTGCTTCTGAAAATAGACATGATCTGGTGCCAAACAAAATAATCCCTTAATTTTATATGTGTCTGAATACAAAAAAAGGCTGAAAATGAGGGTGTCTGGGGAGGCACATATAACACACTGCCTGGTGTCTGAAAAGGTCTTTCCTCTCCAAGCATCAGCAAGTGGAACCTGACTTGATTTAAACTGGTAACTTGTGAGGTTCAAATAAAAAACCTTTTCACTTGATGTTCAGTTTGCCATCAATTTCAGTTGTTTGGGCTTAGGCCACTCAAAAAAAATAAAAAAAAAGGCAAAAATTAAAATCTTTCCCAAATTCTAGCAGTATTCCACAGCAAGTCCCTCAGCAGCTCCATGTAGTGGCTGCTGGCAGAGGTTTGTCTCAATTTTTTAACAGGATATTTCAGCTTCTCTACATAGCAGTGGCATACACTGTGGTTGTCTCCTTGGGTGAAACCAGATGAGATGAAAAATTGGCAAAAAAATACATTTTTTTATTCTTGGGTATCTCTTTTGATCTATGCTACAAGTAGCAGGAGGAGTCAGGCTAGAAGCAACCTGGATGGGGCTTGGTAGTGAATGTGGGAAGGAAGTATTTGTGCTGAGAAGGACTTGTACCATTCTGGGGAGGGCTGAAGTTCCTCTGCCAGGAATACTGCCCCTAAGAAATCTTCTGACTGCTCACAACACCCTGCTAAACCAATGGTGAATCAATGACTCAATACACAAGGCTCTGGAACAAATTTTAGAGAGAAACTAGGGAAAAGTCTCACCAGAGCACATCACAAAGCTCTGGAGTTATTTAAGGAACAGAAAATACCAAGAAATGGCAGCTGTTTGGGACTGGTCTGTTATAAGCTACTCTAAAGAAAGTACTGAATATCCTAATTATGTTGAAAATTATACAGGTCACCTTCCATATTTAGTACAGAGTGGCACAGAGATAGCCAGGGGACAGGACACATTTGTACTTCTTTAGCATGATGCCACCCAAATCCATATGCAGTCTTGGCTTTCTCCCCTGTTATTTAAACTACAATAATCTGTGCTCTGCATTCAAGGAAAAAGGGGGGTGAGGGAATGAATCCAGACCTTTGTGGGGAAGGTTTCAGTGAAAAGGCTGGCTGCTTTTCTGTGGTTACTGAGGTAATGAAACTTCAACAGGGGCTTACACAATGTCAGAGTGGAAGAAATTCAAAGCATCTACGAGAAGGGTTTTAAGTTACTCAAAAGCCTTACTGATAGGATTTCAGAGCAGCTACTCTGTTTGGACAGCAACGTGCAAGTGAACACATCTTTCCAAACCACACGCAGCCAGGCTGTTCATACTCCCAGCCTTGCCCCAGCCATTCATAAGCAGGAGTGTGAAGCAGCAGGGCAAATCAAATAAATGACTTCATTCCTCTGGAGATATGAGCAAATGAGAACAAAGAGAGCAGTTACAAATTCAGGGTGCCATATTTTTGGCAAGTTTTCATCTACTGAGGAACTAGGAAAGATTCAAGGAATACAGCTGTTACACTCGTTCCTAAAGCTCTGCACTCAGGAGTGCACATGAGTGTGTATGCACAAGCAAGCTCCAAGATCTTCCCAGTCTACAAACCTCCCTGCCCAGCTCTGTGGAAGATACCAGTTTAACACACTAACACTTGTGCAATTGCATACCAAGATGTGTGTCTGGGGTAAAGCAGGGTTTGGGGTATTGCATCCCATGCCAGGGTGTATCCTTTCTGCAAGGCAAAGGCCAAAAGCTCTTGGAAAGCTTCACTTTATAGTAGAAAAGGTGTTTATGGATAGGCTATGTCACTCCCAATTGCTAACCTTGGGCCCATCAAAACACCAATCATTGTGAATTTTCTTCTGCAGCAATCCACATCTCTGTAGTTCAGAAAATAAATGTGTCTATGCTTGCTGCTGCTGTCCTATTGTAAATATGAAATCTTCTACTATGAACTAGGAGAAAAAGTAATAACAAATTTTGGACATGTTTCAGTGATGTGAAAACCCAATGCACACTACCTGAGAATAACCCTGGTTAAACCTCTCTGCCTACCTGGCAGGAGGATGAGTCCCTCCTGAGGAAGGACCAAATCCCCTGTGAGACAGTGCTGGCTCTTCCATACACCTGGCACACAGGCTTTAGGGAGTGAAAGCAAAGCTACATGGCCTTCAAAACCTTCAGAAGTGACAAGCTGAGAGACATGAGCAGCAGCTGTTTGCTTTGTGCAGGGTTGAGACCCTGTGAGGTATCACCATCAGCTCCCTCTTTCCCAGCCACAGCGAGCCCGCCTGGCTGCTTCAGCACCAGCAGGAACTCTTGCTCCAGTTTTCTACAGGAAGAAGTTCAAATCCAACTTTTTGGCAAGTTCCTCCTTTCAAAACAAACCAAACCCACCACCACTCATCCTCCTCAAACCCTGGTACAGGCAAGTGCCCCTCAATACAACAGCATCCCCATGACCTCCTCCTCCAGCTGGGCACTGGAGTCTGCCAAATACATTTGATGCTGTGACTCCTTTCCCCAATCCCTTTGCCACTTCTCTTCCCTGCCCCACTTTTCTTGCTGACACTTCTTTTTCGACTCTCCCATGGGTGGAAGACAAACCAAAATATGCTCCAGAGCTGAAATTTCAGTTCACCTCATGAATTGGAAATCAAGCAGAGTATCAGCTTTCCAAAACAAATCTCAGTGGATGTTGAAATAATTATTTTTCCAGCAATGGTTTTTTTTTTGTTTGTTTGTTTGAAGTCAAGCAATGTGAAAAATATATAAAGTCTTGCTGGAAAGGGAGAATCCCTCTCAGCAACTCTCCTCAAGCAGTGCAGCTGAGACAGGATGAGCTGTCAGCCCTGCTCAGCCCCTTGACTCATGGGTCTGACTCTCCATGCAGTAGCTCATGCTGATTGAAGGGGTCTTGCTGGTGAGGTTCACCAGAAAATAATAAGGATGTGTGTAGATAAGATTCACAGGGTAATTTGTGGTGAGCTATAGAATGGGATTTATGGCATTGGGCAGTGGTGTGATAGAGGGATGGGATTTGGTTTAGGACATTAGGACAGGACACTTCACCCTTCATCCTCAGCCAGATGAGTCCTGTGAAATGAAAGCTGCTGCTCCTGGACAAAGCAGCTGGCTTTCCATATTCAGTCCAGGTCCCAACCAGAAAATATTTGTAACTCAGGAACTACTCCAAAGAAAACCCTTGATTCACATTTCTTTCAATGATCCTATCAGGCTTTGAAGGCCTAAAACAAGGAGAACCATTATTCCGCAGCCTGGTGATGATTTTGGACTCCCCCTCATCTGAAATGCTCAATTTCCCCAGGTCCCAGGGATATTATCAGGTTTTGAGGGCCCTTTAAACAGCAGCAGCAGCAGCAGCTCAAGGAGAAACATCTGGAATAAACATACCAAAGGTACTGAAGTCAATGAGATCTCTGCAAAGGTAGTAAGGAACACCTGACTGCAAATGTCTGCTGTACAAAACACAGACACTGCTCTGCTGCCTGTGGAACAGCTTTAACAAAGGGTTGGAAGCTGACCTGCCCTGGACCTGCATGGCTCACATCCATGTCTCCTCTTTCACCTGCAGGACAGTTGTGACAGTGAATTGTCACAGCTGTGTGACTGCTCTCCTCTGAGGGGATAGTGAGCTCATGCCCTGCTAATAAGCCAGGCAGCACTACTGACTCTGAGCAAACTGCTCCATAATTGGCCTTTTGCAGAACAGGACATCTTTAATTAATCTGCTACTGTTTATGTGTGCTGTTCCTGCTGGAACTCCCTCACAGAGCACGGAGACCACGCAGCGCATCTGCCATTCCCCAAATATGTGATGTCAGCCACGGCTCACAGCGCCGAGTGCCTGGTGTGCAATTACTGCCCAGCAAACTCATGCCACAGATGGGCAAATCAGGGCAGGGAGTGCTGGGCTGGAGCAAACCCAGCCATTGCTGTCCTGCCTCACGGACTGTCCGGGTCACAGGCTCCCAAAGGAAACATGGTGGGGACAATCAGGCGGCTGCTACGTCTGAGCCTGAGGTCTGCCAGATCTCATCTGAGCTCTGTGCACAATGAAAACCCAACAGGCTGTACTCAACAAACACTCTTCAATGCACAATGCAGCTGTGCTTTAGTAAGTCATCAGGCATCAACTTGAGTCATTAGAACAGATGTGAGTCCACAGCAAGTACAGGCACCACTTCAGCTCCTTTTCTTTCTGAATAAGCTGCGTCACACTCCCTTCCGTTTATCCTAGCAACCTCCATCTCAATGCTTTCAGATTAAAGGACAGATACACCATTAGACATTTTACACACCTTTATTGCTAGTATCAGCAGGTCTCAAATCCAGACACCTGTGAGGACTCTGCTAAATCCATCACCAACTTACAGTGCAGTCCATCAGTCAGAGCAGTTGTCCTCAGCATGGACCAAGATCAAAGCGTGCAGCTCAGAAGGCTTCAAACCCTGCTATTTTCAGCAGCCTTTGGTACATATCTCTGTCTGAAATTCCCTAGCACTGACATCCTTCTGTTGTCACCCGTCACTGGCTGGACAAAGTCTCTGATTGCACTCAGCAGCACCCTGGCTCTGAAACAAGAGATAGCTGAGTGCTGCTTTTTGGCTTATAATGCTAAGCAAAAGCAGATCTAGTTTTCCGTGCTCAGGACTGCTAAAGCACTAACTGTAGATAAGAGCAGAGGGCCAAGCTTGCTGGCATATAAAAGAGAGAATACAGCACAGCCAAAATTCTACTGCAGTTTTGCAACAGGGGAATCTACAAGGATAACTTCCAAAACACCTGATGATCCACCTGACAAAGAGGAAACACCAGGAAAAGAAAAGCAGAGTCTCTCTTCTCTTCCTTGTCTTCCTACAATCCTTACCTTTCCAACCCCAGGACTCAAGAGCAAACAGCAAAATTAAATACAGTTGAACTCTCAGCTGTGTGGGCTTAGCTCTCCTCCCTCAATAGCAGAGAATAACTTCCAAAGCTGCCATTAAGTGGCTTAAATAAGATGGACAGTAAAGTGGTTGATATAATGCACTATTGACCCAGCTGTGCCATTGACCAAGTGGCACTTAAAAGCACTGATAGCAACATCAGCATTCCATTTCACTTGACACAGTAATCCTGATCACTCCCCAAACACAATCCCTTCTAGGCTTGAGTACATTCTTAGCCCAATGAAATAATCCCTCACTCAGGGGCTAAGCACTGCCAGCTCTTATAGCTGAGCACTCCCTCCCATCTCAGGTGTGCAGCACAGGCAAACACCAGGAGGGTTTTCCTGTTCATCTCCCCAACTCCACACACACCTAGAGCATGCAAGAGCTCAACTGGCAATCCTACTTAGCAGGACTTTGTTACTCAGCACAGGCTGGCTGCAATACCAAAGCAACCCCAAAGAGCAGCCAGAAGATCCTAAAGGACCTGGAACCCTTTCTGAGCAGGGCTCCACCACTTAGGAGCTGAGCTGTAACATCCACCATGTAAAACAGCAGCAGAGGGACAGGAATGTAAACAATAAGCCTGAAACATGCAAACCTTCACTATCTAATACTTCTCAAAAGCATAATGAAGGACACTATGGCTTCTGCACTGTCCTTTTCAAGACAGATGAGTGTACTGATTGCTGGCAACTCAGTGACAGCTTTAAGAGCTGTAACTTTCAAAGAGAAAGTCCAGATGAATGGTTATTCAGGTCTCTCTACCTGGTTTGGTTTGATTCAAAAAGGATTAGAAGCTAAAAATGGTTTATTTACGAGCCTGTCATCTAGCCAGATTTCCCAGCAAGGATCCAAAAATATATTTGGAAAACAGAAGCACAGTGATTAAAGAAACAGTGGTTTGGAGTTAAAAACGCCACCGTAGGAAGCCTTGTGCTACAGTGCAAAAGCCATTTTCTAGGGACTGTTTTGCTGAACAACCCAAACAGTAATCAGGTTGGAATGAGTCTCCTAAGATGGGAAAACCTCTTTTGTTAAGCTCAGATCTGAGTTTGGCAACATTCAAAGAATCATAGCCTACTCCAACTCCCAGCGCTTCAGCTATCACATGGAAGAGTCCAGCTGCCAAAACTGAAACTGTCCTGCACATCCCAGGCCATCAGGGAGTTACAAGCCTTGTCCTCTCCAAAGCAGTGCCTTGCAGAGCTGCCTCCTCTCACAAATGCTTGCACTGGGGAACAACCAGGCACGATGTCCCATGTTGTGCTTTTGGTACACCCAAGTCATTCAAGAATGAGACCTGAATCCAGCATTAAATCTCTGAGTGTGAGCAGGATCTGCCCCTTGAGAGGGCAGTGAGTCTGCTCAAGGAATGCTCAGGGTACAGTGAGAAAGATTCTGCCAGTTTGGGTGGTGGAGAGCAAACTCCAGCAGCAGGAAGGGTGGATGGAAGAGCACACAAAGGTCATGCTGATGGCAGATGGGGGTGCAACAGCTTCAGCTCCCCCATGCAGGCAGAAGTGCTGCATGAAGCCAGTCTGAGCCAGGCTTCAGCTGGAACTCAGCTGGAGACTACAGCCTAGACATGGACATTACCTGGGGAAACAGCTCTGGGGAGCCTGAGGATGTCCTTTGCATCCTCACAAGACACAGCAATGCCTGCAGTGAGCTACCACAATCTTGCAGCCCAGCCTAGGCTGCAGAAGGGATGTGCAGTTGACAGCTGAGTGGACAAGCTGCTTCCTAAAGTGGCACATCCCTGTATTATTTGGTATTTGCCTGCCTTGTAGCAGGATCCAAGCTGAAAGCAAGTTTTACTGAGCAGCACCCCAGTGAGCCAAGGTAGCTGCCGGGAGGAGTCTGGGACTGACCCTGCACTGACAACTCCAAAGAAGCTGCAGAGCCACCTGGGTACCAGGGTGCAACACTTATGTTAAAGAAAATGGAGCAGGGCTGCCAGCCAATCTGCCAGAAGACATCAATATTTAAAGCAAAGGAACAGTGGTGACCAGCTTCCCCAGCAGCCCACAATGGGATCTGCAGCTAGAGCAGCACCCTGCAGTGCCCACAGTGTGCTGAGTGCACCAGGGTAAATCAGAGCACAAGATGCACCAGCAGCACTCACTCAGCAAACCCTGCCCCAGCCACCTGCTCTCAGCAGCACAGATCAGGATCTGCATCACCATGCAATAAAAGCCTCTCCCAAAGCAGCATGAGTTCCCTCTACAAAAACAGCCTTTCCTCAGCCACCTCTGGAGCTCAGTGCATCTCACAACTCTTGGTTAACAGCCTGCAAACAGGAGTGATCAGTGCTGGCCACAGGTAAGAAAACTCCTGTTCATTCTAAGGCCCTGCAACAGGGGGACCAACAGCTCCATAAATAGGAAAAATGGGAATAAGATACAACACTGTCCTCCCGCACTGTCCTCCTAATAACTAAAATATTTCAATGAAATCTTCCTTTCAGACTATTTCAATGAAACTTTGTAGTTTCTCATCTGCTTCCAAAGACAGAGAGTAACTCAGGTCACAGATGGCCCAGAATATATATAAACCTTAGAACAGGCAGTGCCTTGGCAAAAACCACTTTAAAAGCAGCCTTCTAAGCAAGGGAACCAACAGACTGTGCTTCAGTCCCTGGGCAGTCACAGCAACACCTTTGGCAAATATTCTGAAGGATATTTTCCAAGCTCTTTCCCTCTGTACCCCACTGATCTTTCCTGGGAAGGAACATGGCTGGCTCCATCTTCAAAAGAAGTTGCACTTGTAGCCCTGGGCAGTGAACTTGAGCACATCTCCCCACTGCACCCTCAGGAGTCCAGCCCTGACCTCAAAGAGCTGTGGGTGTAGGCAGTGCCCTACTTGCAATACTTTGAGGCAGGATTTACCCCCCCTTTTTTTTTTTTTTTCAGGCAGAAGGCTCTGTGGATTCATGTGCTCCCACTTCTAGCTTTGACAGGACACAGCACAGCCTCAAGCTCATCTTTCTGCAGGGATATGATGTGAGATCAAGGCCACCATTGCAGCTGCTTTGGAAAACCCATGGTGAAAAGCAGCATGCTGGTGTCTAACAAGCATTTTTGTGATTTTTCTGATTTTTTTTTAATTTGGATACATCAGGTACATTCTGGTGGTGCAGACAGTCAATTTCTGACAATGTCCCTTCCTCTCCTCCACAAATTTTCTGCGACCTCTTAGATGTTCCCTTAATAAAACCTTTAGTGCTGCAAGGACAGAATTTTCTCCTGCCTGTGGCTAACCCACATGCAAAACCTGCTGACTGCTCTGCACCCTGGTGCTGGTGACATTCTCCTGAGCAGCCTGTCTGCAAACTCTGCCTGACCTGAGAAACAGCATTAGGGCAGGGAGCAGGGGACAGTGGCCACTGCCACCAGGCCACCTCTCAATGGCCAGCCTATCACCTCTGTGCTGGGAGGGGACATATTCCCTGTCACAAGAGCACGGTCGACGTGCTGTCCCACACCCTATCTGCTTCCCATCCCAGCACGAGCACAGACTCAGCCTTTCATCCAATCCTGAGAGAACGTAGTTTTTTCCTCGTTTTTTTTAAGTGAACAAGCAGCTACAAGTGAATATTTGGCCTTCACAACTTATGGGCTGCAGCCAAACCCTGCCATATGTCCCAGCTAATACATGTGGGCTTTGCTTCTCATCCAAGAAAGAAAAAAAAAAGACATCTATGAGTTGGGATTCAGCAGGATCATGTGGGAAGAAAGGGGTGGGGAAGTGATGCTATTTTTGTTGCTATAATTATTTGGTGGCCAAATCCCTGACCCTTGACGTCAGCCCTCGAGGGTCTGTTTAACTGACCAGTTGTCATGGAAAGGAGAGGGACTGGTTGGGAGGTACAGGCTGATGAGGAACAGCTCTCTGCTGCCTGAACCCACCCACAGGCAGACCCCCTGCCTTCATTAGTCATCACCAGCTCATGGCCAAGAAATAAAAATGTCAATACCTTATTGCTGATACATTGGCTGGAAACAAAAGCATCCAGGGAAGTTCGCGCCCTGCTTCCTGCCATCCCTTAGTGCTGAAACACACCAGCCAAGTCCTGATCTCAGCTTCCCCAGTGCTAAGGCAGAGAAACTCCACAGCCCTCAGCTGGGTCACTCCGGGTTCACATCGATTTATCCAAACTCAGCCTGGCCTCAGTCCAGACTACACACATGGAAATATGCCCTGTGCAGGGTACAGGGGTTCCCACTCCTTGGGAACAAACCAATCACAATGACTAATTCATACCACCTCCAGAGGAAAAAACTAAGATAAATAACCCCTCAATTCCTTGCTCCAGACGTCCAGCAGTGCTTTGAGCCCAGAATCCTGCTAGCAAGGCTCCAGCAGTGCTCAGGAGGTTGGCAGTAAAATAACAGCTACTGACAGGATGGTTTCTCACCACTGCCATCCACGATGAAGTCACCAGTTGTACAAGAAATTGGAATAATCCTTGCTGAGGCCTCAGCCACAACTAGAGAGTACTGGGCATAAGTTTGCTTAGCAGGGCTAAGTTGCATTGCTCATTCACTACTAGTTCATCATCAGCTGCCGTTTGTTATTCCTGTGGCCAAGGACAACAAAAGGGCTCTGCAGAAGCCAGAGCAGAGCTCTCGGACGTATGGATGAGATTTAACAGGCAGCTCAAAAAGCCACTTAACAAATCCCAGCACACCAAGGCACACGGACAGGGCAGTTCAGCAGCAAGGCTCTGCCAAGGAGCAGCCAGCAGGGGAAAGTGCAGTAACCTCGAGGAACTAAGGAGATGCAAGAACAGGGAAGGGGCAGGTTCCTGGGTGCCATCCCAGCAGCAGGGCTGGGCTCTCCTGCACTGCTGGTGCCCAGTTTTGTTCCACTTGGGATATTAACCTGCACTGGAAGGCCTTTAGATCAAGGTGTCAAAAAATCCACTCAAACCATGTGAGTCACAGCTGTCTCATCCATCATCCAAGGCACGTCACCAGAGATTGCCAAGAAATAAGGAGGAATTCAGGGTTACCTTGTTTTCTCCAAAAGACTGAGAAATACTGCAGGCTGGGACCCACTGCACTGGGTCTATATAGTATGTTTTTCTATATTATTCTATATAGTATATTTTGAAGCCCTAGCATGACTGCATAGCCATGAGGTGAGAAAGAGGAATTTGGCAAGACAAAATTGGATTACTAGGCTGTATGAAATGAGCTTAGTGGGTCTAAGACCAGTAGGTGTTTACTGGTTGT
Source organism: Peucedramus taeniatus (assembly GCA_013400575.1). Lineage (NCBI taxonomy): Eukaryota > Metazoa > Chordata > Aves > Passeriformes > Fringillidae > Peucedramus > Peucedramus taeniatus. Next base: position 494,351 of record WBNO01010169.1, read on the forward strand.
GTCCTGATTTGCTGGGCAGTGCTGTGCTAATTTACTGCCAGTTGAAATGATATGGCAAGCTGCAAACACCTTAGTTTTGTTTTTGAGTTTGCTCTATTAAAAACAAACAAACAAACAAACAAAACAAACAAACAAAACAAAAAAACACTCAAAAAACAAGATAAACCAGCAGAAAATCACTACAACCAGTTAGTCTAATTTTTAGTACATCACAAGCCCATACTCAAGTCCATAAAGTCAAGACTGAGACTCCTGTGAGGACATTGAGACACCTTCACGACAAAGATGTACCTAGTCTGCATTTGCTAGCAGCAGAATTGAACCACTGGGTCACCTCTTTCCCTCTCTGAAAATACTTTCAACTCTAAACATTTTAGAGGCATTTCATTTGAAATGGTCAGCAAGAACAGGAGCAGGGGCAGTTGGGTCAGTGTCCCGGGCTTAAAGCAGGACTAAATATCCTGCTCTAAACCCAGGACACTGACCCAAACATCAAGACTCAAAGTTTTCCATCCCCATAAGCTGAGTTTATTTTTGTCCTAAATAATTTCAACTTTCTGAGCACTAACATTTACCCTCTGCTGAGGAGTAGGAATGCTTTCTCAGAATATCTAAATAAAGAGACGTTCCAAGAGATTAATTCTCAGATCTGTTTATTTATCTGGTATCTGAGTAATACCAATTCTCAAGATTGAAGATAAATAAACACCACTAATAGTAAAAATCCAAATAATAATGATTATCTGACAGTTTTACTATAGGTCTTCATCTGAGATGTCACATAAATCCTGCAAAAACAAGACCAACTGCACAGGCAGACCTTGCAGGACAGTTGGTGCCTGTGGTGAGAAACAGCTGCTCCCCAAAAGACTTCAAAGTAAGAGGTTTTACACATTTTCCTGTGTCACTGCCCACTAGATGCTGCAAGTGAAACCACATTTCCCCAAAGGCTGTGGCTGACCCCAGGACAGGACCCATTATCTGCTTAGGGCCATGCAGCATTGAGGCACAAAGGAAAACTGAGCAAAATGTTCCTGGAAAACAGCAGTCCTTGAGTGAAACAAACCAAATTCCCTAAGCAACTACATTGGTGTGAATCCAGAATTACTCCACAATCCCTAAGTATGTGACCCACATATCTGTCACAGAGACAAAAGTCTCTGGCCCTGTGAAACACACAAAGGTGGGCAGCAAGTGAGTAGGTACTCGAGGTGGAAAGAATTTGGTTGAAGTGTCTCAACAACCACCATTCCAAGGGCTGGTACAGGCACTCTGACACCCAAATGTGGCTGGTGGAGAGATCACATAAGCACTGGCAGAGGACAGAAAAACCAGACTGGAGAGGTTAAAGGCCAAGGTTTACATACACAGCTCTCCTCCCTTGGGTCTGGATTGTCATAAATAGGGAGTTTTCAAAGACAGAACTGGAGTCAGGCAATAATCTGTATCACAAGTGTTTCTGAAGTTTGGGCTCTCACTCATCTCCTTTGTTTCTCTCCTGTGGTCTTTTATCAAGTGATTATTGTTGCATTGCAGACATCTTGGTGGTGTCAAACAGGACAGCCCAGTGTGACCCAAGGACACATTCCCAGCAGAGCCTCCAGCACTGCCCCATCTGCTGCAGTGTGGAAAACCCAGCACTGAAGATAAAAGTGGAAGTTCTACCCAAACAAGACCTTGTTTAAAAGAAAAAAGAAACAGGTTTAAAGAACAAATAAACACTCTCTCCTACAAGACGGAAAACCTAAACATTATTGTTTTATGCTTGTAACACATGAAGTAATGATGGTAACAGAACTGAAGAACATCTCAGACATGGCAAGGGGGATCTCAAGCCAAAGACAGAATAAGCCAGACATAGTCATACTCTCGCCCCTTCTGCTCCACCTACAATCTGGCATTACTAAGAGAGAAGCAATGTCCAGCATGCTGGGGACTTGTTTTATTTATTGTTTTAAACCCAAGCACAAACTAAAAGGCTTTTTCTCATCTAGATCCAAGGCTGGTGGTTACAGACTACATACATACAATTCCTGCCATGCTTCATTGATGTGCAACGGGGCATTCAGGCAAGTGGGGAGACATGACCACTGCAACTCAGTATTTACAGAGTGGGAGGAAGTGCTCAGCAACAGCACACCAATATCCATGGAAAATTAAAACAGGCTATAGCCATCAACCCAGCAAGCAGGCCAGGGAATGCTGTAGCTGGTAAGAGGATGAGACAAACGAAAGAGACCTCACGGGGAGGGTCAGTAAGGTAGAAGAGAAACAAGATCTGATTTTGCAATTGACACAGTGATCAACTTTTCCAGGTTACTCGTTGTTTTCGGACCAAGCTGACTTGTAGAAGTTAGACTGAGTGCTGGAAGCAATGCTCTGTCACAGGGTTCATGGCAGACCATCCAGGGCAAGCTCCAACACAGCTCCTGAGTCAGCAGCTCGCAGACAGCAAACATTATCACAGTGAACATTGTGTACATTTCCTCCTCCACTCACTCTCAGAGCTAGAAAAACTCCAAAAAGCAGGGTTAGGAACATCATGGCCTGCAGGCTAGGTTTTTACAGAAACAAGATGACTACAGCAGCAAAGCAAGGAGGACATGACTAATAAAATATTTAAGAGGGCAAAATGATCCTACCACACCCACCTGCCAAGCCCAGAGGTTATTTCTTTGACAAAGACCAAGCAGCCAGCACAGAACTGAGACTCACCAGCATTTGGCAAACTGTCCAGCCCATGGGACATGACAGCAGAAACCCACTGAAGAACCTTTTCACTGTGGACTGGAGAGCCCATTGCATGTTTTCATCTCCTCCTGTTTCCACACCTCTAACCCACCCCACCCTAACTGCCTCAAACACATGCACCCACTACACTTCCAAATTACCTGAAAACACCAGCTATCCTAGGAAAAGGAGGAATCTTCCTACTTAAATACATGTTGAGAAGCCACAACGTAGTCTTGCAAACACATGTGGACTTGGGCTGCTTGTTCAATGCAATGTCTATTGTCTGTAGAGTCTGCAGTCAACTTCAGGAGCCTGATCCCAAGCCCAAAGCCGACAGAAACCTTCAGCTGAATCCACAAGCTGTCCCATTCATGCAGTGCATCACAGCCTCCCCTCACATCATGCCAGAGTCACCAGAAACACTCAGATCACATCTGTGAAATAGAAAAGTGGTCTTCAGAAGACTACTGTTACTGTTTCTGTTTCAGAAAAGTATGGATAAATTAGGAAATAATTGATAGGACGATGGGGATGATCACATCAGAGGCTGATAGGACATGTTTCTGTAGAGGGATAGCACTGGTATTTCACCTCCACACATCATCACCTCCCTGCCCCTTTACACTGCTCTATGCAGGAGTATCTTGAGCATCTGCTCAGATGCAGGAGCAATGCAGCCCAGTGCAGCTGCTGCTATCGTCCAGCTTAAAGAGTCCCCAAAAAGCAAAAAAAAGGAGCAAAAAAAGTCCAAAACTTCCACATCTAGCACCAACTTTCCACCAATTCATTGCAGAGTCTCATTCACATCATCACAACTGGCCCAGGCTGTGCTGGTGCTTGCTCTGCAGTGAGAGACCATAGGCAGTGGGGGACCCCAACCTGTTCCCAGTGGGAACAGTGGGGAGCCCTGCCTGCTCCCAGGGCATCTGGGCTGCTCTGCTGCTCCCAAAACAGCAGAGGCACACACAGTGCTGGCCAACGTTTCACTGTGCATCTGTCCAGCAGGACTGAAGGCCTTTGCTTTTCCTACCCCACAGGAGTGTTGCAAGGATTAGTTCATGGATATTCAGCACCATTTTTCAAAGCGCTGCAGAAGAGCCAAACTCATCGATTTTTCTCATCTGTTCCTTGCTCTGTCACTCCCTCCTGACGGGATGTGTTTCTCCCCTCCTGAGAAACAAACAAGCACGAGGTCAGCAAGAGTGGGAGGTAGGAAGCACATTCCAGGCTGCTCCTCTTCTCTCAAACCACAAATGGCACCAAACCCTGCCATCCTCCAAGGGCTCTGTACTAGTGCTCAGCATCCTGGCCTGGTGACACAGCCCAAGGAGGAGCTGGACAGGATACACAGCAGGGTGTTTAACCTCATCTCATTTCCTCTTTGGTTTCAAGAAGCAAAACACGAGGGTGAAGTAGCCACCCCCAGAGCTGTGCAGCCTGTCTGTGCACCCACAGCAAGGCAGGAGGGCTCTGCACAAGCCCCACTTTGAAGCTCCCGTTTTCAGACAAAATGCTGAGCAGATGCTGCAGCCAAAGTCAGCCCAGAGGGTGCAGAGCTGATGCATCCCAACCCCCAGGGAACATGCCAAAGCCTTGGCACTCAGCCTTGGCATGAGGGGATGGTTCACATCCAAGTGTATGAGTGTAGACCTCATATCTGGTGCAAGTGCAGGCAAATCCCATGTGGGGTATTTTCTCCTGTGCACAGACTTGTTGAGCCAAAGCAAAAGGGCAATCCTGGAAGCAGAGCTCAGGTACAGGCAGCAGCCAGGTGAGGACATGGACAAATCACTGCAGGGTGCTGTGAGGGATGAGATTGGTCAGAGTGCTGCTTACAAAATCCAAGAGCATCAGAAAGGGTTAAAGAAAAAGGTATTAAAAACACAAACAAGTCTCATCCAAGAGTACCTTCCCTTGGCTCCAATGCCTGACACCCGGACAGCCGTGCAGATAACAAGAACATCCACTACTCCATCTGAGAGCAGTGAAATCAGTGTTAGCATGAACATAAAATTCCCAGATGTTGCAAAAGCAAATTAAGATGAGTCACACATAAAATAAATTTTAAAAGGGCTGTTTTCAACACATTGCTTTGATAGGCTTAGAATGCCACTTTAAATGAGGAAAATAACCTCAGTATGAGTAGAAGCATACATGCAAAAACAGCCCATACCCCAAAATCTTCTGGGGTTTTATATATCAATTTTACTGAAGTGGGAGACAAAACCCCTATTATTTAATTTAGAGGAAAGTTCTTCAGTGAGATTGACATCAGTGAGTGTGAAAAAGGCTTTGAAATCAGATTAAGAAATCACTTAATTTTTTAGCATGACAAATTTTGCGTCACTTCCCACAGATGCTGACACTACAAAGAATATCTTTTTTAGTAAGGACCATCAGCTGCACTGACACTGCACACAAACCAAATTACAGCTCCAGTTCACCCTCAGGATTTCTTTCAGGAGCTCTATGCACCATATGGCCACTAGAGTTTAAGCCAGTGCAGTTCCAGTCCCTGATTTGTAAAACTGACATTAAGGCAATGACATTAAGGCAAGAAAAGTAGCATAGAAAAAGCAATGTAGCTATGATTTTCCACTAGGTTTCAGAGTGCTGATGGTTTGCCTCCTTGATGTGTTGCTGCATAAGAACTGCACCACAGGCACCAGCACTGCCTAGAAAAGATGTTTGCTTCTCCACCAGAAATGGATTTCAGCAGAACCACCCTCCCTGTGCTCTGCTATGCAGTCTTCACCTATTAAGTTGCCTATAGCAACTAAAAGGTTATGAATGTGTTCAAATAAAGCAGAAATCCACAGGGAGATGTTCCAGAAATGCTTTAAACATTCCACTTGGCATGAAACAAAATTTCCGGAGTTTCTGTTCCTACTAGTCATGAACAGGAAGACTTACTACAGGTAGCTGGCTTGACAGAGCACAAGTCTTGAATGAATACGAAAAATACCATTATCATGGTGTGGGCTGATGGGGGGTTGTGGTTTTTTTCCTCTGGATTTTTTTTTTCTTCTTTTTGGCAAGGAAGTTCAAGGAGTAACACTACTCTTCTCCCGGAAGGCACCAGTTAAAAGGCAGAAGTTACTGGGATAAGAGGATAATACTCAGGATGTCAGTGGCTGCTAAATACTGACTGCACACTGTTACTTTGCAGAAATACTGCGAAGTATTTCACATCACATCAGGACAATGACCATCAGGTCCCTGGAACACAGGTCATGTACCTTCCAGCTTCACCTACAGTCCCAGCTCCTGAAACATGGAATCAGTTCAGCTTGTCTGAAAGGGAAACACCTCTGGCAGAGGGCGTTGGGGGGTTACTGAGGGGTTTCTGGGGGTTCTTCTCTGTCAACTGAAGGCAGACAATTTTCAGAATTATACTGTATTACACTGAAACAAAAAAATCCTTTTCCCAAAGCAAATAGAAAAACCACCCAAAACAAGACAGGAAAAGCACAGGTGAACCAAAGCTGGAAGAAATATACGTTGCCATCCAGGATTCCGTCTTGGGAACTGGCCATGACCACTGACCGCACACACCCGAGAGAACGTTGTGGGGGACCACGCCTGTACGGCTTGGGAGAGATGGCAGAGGGAGCACACCTTGGATGCTCGGGAGTATGGAAGCGCAGGTAACCCTTCGGAGAGGGCGGTGAGGAGGGGCGGGCGGTGCCTACCTGGATGTACGCTCGCTGCAGGTAGCTGTAGGGCACCCTGCGCTGGAAGTCGGCGCGCACCTCCTCGGCGGCGCGGTGCCGGGACACGGCCCCCAGGCGCGGCTCCTCGCAGCGCCGCACGCACTCTGCGCGCCGCAGCACCGAGCCGAAGAACGGCAGGTCCCCGCCAG
>WBNO01010169.1:501330-521252 GCA_013400575.1 Peucedramus taeniatus
AGCTGGGGGCGCGCAGGGGCCGCGACAGCCGCCAGGGCTGCTCGGAGCATCCCCGCTCCCCCGCGGCCGCGGGGGCTTGTGAGTGACGTCGGGAAATGTAAATCGTCACGCGGTGATGTCAGCGGCAGCAGCGGCAGCAGACATTCCTCCCGCTTCTCCCCGCCGTGCTCCGCATCTCCTCCCGCCGCCCCGCATCCCCGCGCTGGCCGCCTTATTCAAAGGATGCTTCGTTTTGTCTCCCAGCGAGACAAAACTGCTTGGAGCAGTTTTTCGCTGGGTTCTCCACCCCCCTCGCCTTTCTTACCCCGGCATGCTCCTGCCTTCGGGAATTCTGCAAATAAATAATCTGGGATGGGCACAGTGAGCGGCAGGCACAGCTTTTTCGGTTCCCAGCTGTGTGTTTGTCTCGATTCCTCCAAGATTTTTCTCTTCCAATGCTGCAATGCCCTGCCCTGCCAAAAATGTTGCTTTTTTTTTGCATGAATTTTAATGCTTTCTTGTGACGAGACGCTTGGCAGTGCAGACTGGTGATGCATGAAAAAAAAAAATCTTAGCTGGCATTTTAAATAATCTCAGTGTTGAACACCTGTCACCAAGAAGTTTTTCATATTAACACAGTTAATTTGGCTGAAATCGGGTGTTCCTGAGTGAGGGGGAATGACCAAACCCTGGATTTGGCTAGGTGCTTTATTGTAAAATATTCTGGGCTCTGCTACTCCAAAGTCTGTGTGTACAGCACTGTTCTCAGTAGGCTCTCTCACAAGGCATTGTGGCCTTATTTCTTTCAAACATTTCAGGAATATCTCTACAGATATTGCCTATCTTCTCGTAGACTAAAACAGCTGCAAATGGGAGATGCTTGAAATCCACTTGGTCCAGACTTTGTTACTGCAGTAAGCCAGATGTTCCTCATGGTCATGCTGTGCATCCCCCTCTGCTGCTCCAGTGACTTTGATCAAATCATGCCTTGTTTATATTGCTGTGTCCCGGATCAGAAACAGGGCTCAACAGCCTCTCATCGGGCAAGTGATCAGATTATGGAGTCAGTTTACAACAGTTTCACATAAAGGAAGTTTTTTTCCACGTGACTAGAGATTACTAGAGTTCTTGGTGAAGATCTTTCCCATCTGGCAAAGATTCCATAACAATTGTCCTTGATGCTTTCTTGCAAATTGGCACAAAATGTTTTAAAGGTTTGGAACTCCCTTCTGCCTGCCAGGCTGGCATGCTGGGGAGGGTGTCACAACAGGAGAACCCAACTCTGAAGGGGTATCTGCAGTGGGAGGGGTATGTGCTGTAACCATTTGCTTGTGCAAAACAAAGGTCTCAGGTCCAGATAAAGCCTTTTGCAAAGAAAAGTTTATCAGCACTCCTCTGGAAGCAGAGGTGACATTATGAGAGGGCTGCTTAAACCTTCTCAAGGGTCCCAGAGGTGCCACTGGTGATTGCAGAAGTTTAGAGCTGGGGAGAGCTCTGCCCCAAATCACAGGGATAAAATGCTCAGCTCCATGGGTGAATGTTCTGAACAGTCACATCTGAACATCTCAGGTGATCTGTTTGTAGAAGTGCTGTACCTAATTCCACATTGCCTCCAAGTCAGCAACATCTCTGCGCTTGCAGTGGTAACTGAGGCCCTGCATAGGAAGGAATGCAGAAAGTACATGAGTGACTGGAGAGATAAAGAGGTCAAACAAAATGTTTTATTTCACACTGCTGCATGTTCTGGTCCAGATCTTTATTTTCATTAAAAGTCCTTTTTAGAACAGTGAAGAAAAAGTTATTGGTTCTGACACCCTGCAGCCCCATTCTGCTGCCCTTCCTGCAGGGTTTTCTCTGTAGGCACCCACTCACTTTAGGACCAGACTGTCACCACCCCACTTTGCAGTCTCTCTGCCTGGAGACACACTTTGTTCACAAACATTCTTTCCCTCACCTTGCTGGTCTTTTGTTAGCTAATTGCAGCAAAGAGCTCAACAAGAGTTGGCACACACCAGGCTCTTAATCCAGTGTATCTCTCTGACATTCGGTGCAGTTGCTCAAACAACCACTTTCAGTTTTATGAGCCTGCTCACTGCCACAGCAGCAAATAGATGGAAAGAAGTTTGCTGGTCCCTTTATTGTGCGTCTTGTTCTTGCAGAAGATCTGCAGCATAACATCCAGCAGTGCTGCTGCTACAGCCATCAGCATCATAGGCAAGGTAGGCTTGCCTCCATGGAGCTGGAAAGGAACTGGGTTTGGAATCTTTGCTTCCAAAACAAATATAAAGAGAGGGTTTCACCCAGCACAGCAATTACTGGTTTAGGATGTTACAACTCTGAATCAGGCCCCAAGATGCCTGAGATATCCCTCATGCCTTTAATGAAAGGAATAATTCTAAAAATGTAACAACTCAGCCTGTGTTCAGATGTTGATCCTGGCCCCTGTGCAGTTGTTTTGAAAAACCTTTTCCTACGTAAATAGGTTCATCTGAAGCTTTACTTTTTCTTTTTCTTTTTTTTTTTTTTTTTGCTTGAAAACTCTGATATGTGAGTCAAGCCACTGATGATTTGGCAACAAGATAAGAGCAAAACTTAAAATTACTTTCAAAATGGCTTTCCAACATGCACTGTACAAGCAGACCTAGGTTTCAAGCTCTCTCTGTTTCATTTGTAGACTTGCTTTCATATTTAATCATGGACAAACTTTATAATTCCAAATCAAACACAGGTGACCTCTTCAGCCATGTACCTTAGTGAGATAGAGAGCTTTGAATCAGGTGGAAAAGTACAACATACCCCTATTAAAGGGCATTGGGTTTTGCCTCATCTACAAAAGTGCAAGTTAATTGAATATATCACATCCATTAGTTAAGTACTTCATGATTTAGACCTGAATCCATACCTGAATTTGGTAGAATGTCTCCATCTACCTAACACCTTTTTTATTCAAGAAGGTGTGAGAATGGCTGTGAATGTCAGGAAATGTCAGGAAATTAATATCAAATGAAAAGATGAGCTGCAATATTTTGAGACTCTCCTTCCAGGAAAAATCCATCATCAGAGTTATATAAAACTAGTCTGAGTTTGGGCAGAGTGAAAGGATGAGTAACCACGGAGGAATTTTCTCTGTAAATTTTTAATCTTGGTATAGCAAGGTGTAGCACATTGCAACAGTGCAGAACATGGATGGAGAGAACACAAGGTGCCTGCTGGGGATGCTACTGCATTTGCTCCAGGTTTTACCTTTTGTTTCTTTGCTGGTGGCTTACAAATCTGCTTCCCCACAGCTGTCCCCCTGTACCTTTGGGCCTGTCTCTGATGTATTGCTCTGCATGGGTTGCTGATGACTTGAGGTCGGCACAGGTGAACAGGTTTTTAATTTTTCTTCCTAAGCATTTTAACTTTTACTTCCTTTTAGCAATATTTCTGTTGGCTCAGGACCTGGGAGCAGCTATCACTTTCTCCCAGACATCTGACCTGTGATCAAAGGCCAGCTGTTGTTATTTCATAAACTACTGTCTCAAGAACCTGGAATGTCCTCTGTCCTAGCAGCCCTCTATCCTGACATTTCTCCAACACATGTCCACCTCATATCTTGCTGATGACAGCCTCATTTTCCTTAATGACTTTCTCTTGACATTACCTCTGCAGAAGCACAAAGTGATTGCCAGCAAAGCTTTGCTTGCAGCGTTGCTCTAAGTGCATGACCTGCTCTTGTATCCTCACACAGACTGTCAAGGTCATCTCATATCCTCCTTTGCAGCATCCAGCAAAGGTGCCTTGGCATCAGCTTGTCCACTTCTCTCTCTGCTGCACACCATTATTAATGCCAGCCTTGACAGCTCTTTTTTTTCTTGGTCCTTGTCTGTCCTGTCTCTCTGCTTCATTTCATGGACTTTTGGTGTCTCTGCCTGTTTTGGACAGGGTTTTGTGTTCTAGAATTTGCCATTGCTTCTCTACTGCAGCACAAACCGAAACTACCTCCCCAAAGCCATCTCTGCAATCATCCCTCCATTGTGCCTCCTGAAGCTTTGGACATGTGTGCTTTAGTTTGCAAGTGCTTTGTGATACACAGAAACCCCTGTGCTGCATCTGTTATAAAAACCTTAATACAAGAGCACAGACAAATACAACATAAGGTTTGCTGTTGGCACTCAGCAGAGAAATTCAATCCTATAAATCACATAAGCAGAAGATCTTTGTGTCTTCCCATGTGTAGACAATAGCATAAGCCTTGTTGAATTCCAAGTGCCTTCACACTTTTCTTGGAAACTTGGACTTGACTGCTGTTGTACATTAAAAAACAATAAAAATAAAGTTCAAGAAGTATAAAATACAGAACCAAAGGCACACTGGTGTCTTGAAGAAGTTGGCTCCATGCCTGTCACATTTGAGCTTGGATTTAAAATATTTCCATGGCCTATATTGTTTGGGATGACAACAATCAATAATTATTCTTTTGTGCTTTACATACCACTTTTCCTACACTGACAGACAAAAAGTTTTACATAACTAGAGTTGCTGTTATGAACAGGAAGGTACCTATAAATGATATAAACTGGGAAAATTTAATCGGAGACTCATATGACACAGTTATTTTCAATGCATAGTCCGGAGTTAATGAGACGTGTGAATGGTTTCATTGTGTAACTGTCTGCACTTTAGCTGTGAGCTGGGGCAGTTTCAGAGCGTGAACAGGGTCCAATTCATGACTGCTGTAATTGGACTGAAGTCGGTGACATTGCCAGAATGATGGGTCAAGTGCAGAGCGTGCGCTCGCACAGCCGGAGCCTGGCTGCAGCTCTGGGGGTCACACACATGCCTGGGTGGGGGTGACACGGGCTGGCTGAGGTGGCCTCTCTGAGTAGGTGTTGGAACCCAGGACATCCCTCTGGCTGTCCTGGATGGCTCAAGACACTGGCGGGGGGCTCAGAGACCTTGGCACAAAGCCCAAGAGCCCTGTGGCTTTGATTTCAACCCATGGAGAAAATTACCAACCTTGTATGAGGATGCACAAGCCACGAAAGTTAAGTAGAGTGATAGTTTGTCACAGAGTAGAAAAGGAGAATTTGGGGATTTTTAGAATAGGGGTTTGGGCCAAGATGAAGGAATTTGGGCGTGTCCTGTCCTTCTTTCTCCTTCTTAGCCTCCATCTTCTGGGTGATGGTGGCACTTTTGGATTTGTTTAGAGTAGAGACGGACTGTGTAACATGGGTGATAGGTACTGGAAAATAACTGTAAATAACGTACACGTAGTTTATAGTATAAAAAGACAACACCACCCTGAGGGCAGGGAGAATGCCTCTGTCTGACCTGCCAGGCAGATCACAGCGGGTCAGAAAAAGAATGTACTAGATAAGAGAAAATAAACAACTTTGGAAACTGCAGATGGAGAGTTCTGACTCCTTCTTCGGCTGCTGGGCTGTGAAAAAAGAGACTCTGACACATATCGGGGTCATCTCGACCTCTGAGACCCCAACAAGTAGGGTTTGAGGGACACAGAATTCATGTAAAGCCACAGGTGACACTTCTGTCTGATAAACTGCAGCCCTCTGTGGTGGTGTGTGAGTGGAGAAGAACGATGGGATGCAGAGAGAGGCCACACAGAGCAAACCTCCTCTTCTGCCCAAAATGGAGATGTGCATGAGCAGATGGAGTGCCCAGGCTCCCATGCAGCTGGTGTGGATGTTTGCAGACTCACCACCTCTCCAGGGAAGAGCTTCCCATGAAAATCCTGCCCTTGAAATCCTTTGGGGTAAACATTGGGTGGATTTGATTCCCAGGTTTCCTTGTGCTGCCTGCAATGGGGCTGTTCATGCCAGAAGCATGAGCACTGAGCTGCCTCACCTCAGCTGAGTGAGGACTTGAGTGACATGGACGAATCAGAGTTTGTGAAAGTCAGATGTGGACATTGAAGTGAGACAACAGGGAAATACTCAAGGGCCTCTCAAAAGCTGTGTGAAGCAGTCTGTGTCTTTTCAGTGGAAATGGTAAATAAACCCTCATTAAAATCAATATAACTACCCCTAAATCCAGTGTGGCCATATATTTCTTCTGTATGACCTCATGCTTATTTTTGCATACATTAACTTATAATCTGAGCACCTTGATGCTTTGCTTTTCTTTTCTTTTTTTCTTTTTTTTTTTTAGTCATTCTTCTTATCAGCTCTTTTCTGGTTTCAAAATATCATTCAGGACTCAGAAAACATTTTAAAATAAGATTATGGATAAGCCATGGGGCAGCTGAGCCAGCTCAGGTAGATGCTGCATCCCATCCAAAATATAATTCACAAACAGCAAGGTTTTATCCAGAGACCTTTCTCCCTGCATTGCCCAGCAATGAGAGACTGTGACTCCAAGAGTAAATATTTGTCTTCCCCACAGAGCTCTCCACATGAGCCAGACCCCAACTTATTGAAGAAAGAAGGAAATGTCAGGCAGGGGGAAGAGGCCCACAAGGAGGGCAGCCCAACAGGAGAGAATGGAGAGCTGTTGCAGTGGGAAACCCAGCATCCTGCCTGGGAAACCTGAGGGGTGAAGACAGCAGCAGTGGAAGCCCAAAAGGCAAAGTCCACTGAGGAAATGAAAAAACAATCTGGCAATGGCAGGACACTCAGCAGAGAGGAGCTCCCTGGTTAAGCACCAGCAGTGATAACTGTGATCCATCCTCTCTGGGGCCATCTCCCACCAGGAGCACAGCAAACACAGAAAACACAGAGCTCTCACCAACAGTGGCATGGCAGAGGTGTTGAGGGGAGCCCTGTATTGTCAGCCTTTCCCAATTTTAATTTTATGATTCAGTGAGAAAGTGGGGGGCTGAGAGACTATGAAAGAGACTAAGCTGACTTCTTTCACAAGCACTGGGTTCCCTGTGGCTCCCCTTTCACAGTCCCTCTTTCCTGTACATAAATGCAGTTCTGACTGAGCTGATCAAGAGGTGCAAATAACATCTACAGCCCTATCAGCTGCAGCACAAGGGAAAATAGAAGAAATTATGTGCATTAAGTATAAATTTGAATAGCTTTTGATCTCCTTAAAGACCTGCCCTGGTTAAAAGTCAAAAACCTTGATGAGGGTGAAGTGCTGTTGGGGCAGATCACAGACACACTGCATGCAGAGAGAGAGGCCCAGAGGTGATTAAAACTACACTCCAGAGCACATTTGGCTGAGTCGTTTTTACTGCAAGGTGTTAGGTTTATATGGCCATAGTTTTCATCCTAGAGAATCCTAAAATGTTCTGCTAATGCTATACACATAAAACTCACTTCACTACAGCTGCTAGGCAGACAGATTGCTGGCACACTGCTTCCCACCCAGATGTGGGAAGGGAATAACCAACCCAGGACATCTCAGCAAAATCCTGTCTTAAGAGAAATTACTCCTGGGAAAGGAAGCAGAACTGGAATTCTTAACATTTTGTGTAATGCAGAGTCCTCTTGGGGGGGGGGGGGGTCTTGGTCGCTTTTTACAAATGTAATACTGGATTCAGAGTGCTGGAGCCAACTGTGTGGCCCTGGGGCAAATGAGAGCAAACATAAAGATTTCAGAGTTGTGCTGGGAGCCTGGGATGGACCATGCCAGATTCCCCTGGCAGTGGGTCCATAACACCTGCACTGCCATGCTTGGCACAGCTTGGGAACACCCAGCAGCAGGGGAACCTCCTGTCCCCCAGTCCATGAGAAACCTCCTCACACTCAGTCAGCTCCAGCTGAAAGGAATAAGGCAACTGAGGTTCTGTGGCCAGCCAAGGTGTGCAGGAGATTGCACCATCATTCCTCCTCTCATCCCATTCCTTGTGCCTGTGTCAATAACTGGGGAGAGCTTGATGCTGCACAGATACCCTGTAGGGCCATTCCTGCTGGAGAAAGGGCTGGAAGGGGTGAATGGAGAAGGAGACTTGGAAGGAGTGGATTAATGTCATTATTTGTTGAACTACTTCAGGCCAGTGGAAAACATTCAGTTTGGAAACGATTCTGCCAATCCAAGCAATGGCATGTTCCTCGTTCTCTCTCTTTCCTTCTCTTTCCTCATGGATAATATTTAGGCTTCATTAAAGCTGAAGTAAAGCTGGACAAAAGTCCAAAAGTAAAGCTCCCCTGCAGCAGCAAACTCACTCTGGTTTCCCAGTGGTGTAAATCACAGAAAGACTGGATATGGAAACCATGGGACGTGGTGGAGCAGTGGTGTAAAGATATGGACTGACTCCAGTTTGCTCAAGAACAACACTGGGAGATCAGTACCTGCCTCAAGCTCCTCTGTGCCACCCTCTCCTACCCTTCTAAGGGATGCCAAGCTCCAGGGCAAGCAAGTGCACACCAGCCAGGGGTGGAGGCACAGAGGGTGACTGCAACATCAGCTGTGGGACATATGGCAAGAGCAGCAAATCCAGATGGTGATAGTGGAGAGGAGCAGATACCCTGTTTCATTGAAGTGCTCCCTGTAATTATAGAAGTTGCAGAGTAGAAACACTCTTGAAGAATGGGAAGGGGAATATCCTCTGTGTTCCCTGTGGTGTGGCACTCTGTGAAAACTGATGTTTGTCTGATTAGTGGCTGTTTCTCTGAGGGGAGCAGCAGAAGGGTGTGCAGGGAGCAGATTCCCAGCATACCACATCCTGTGCCCACAGGCAGGGAAGCAAGCAGCCTGAAGTCACCCAGGAGAGAGGAACCAGCTCTCCTGGCTCTCCCTGCAGGGGACACCCATTGCTGGCTCAGGCATGGAAGGTGAGCACCCCAGCAAAGAGCACAGCCTGGTCAGTACAGCTTCAGCAGTTTCTCTGGGGCCTTTTTTTTTGGCTGAGGATGGACTGGGGGGAGGGAACAGATTTCAGCTTTACTGTAATCACTAAAAATAGACCCTAGTGTGCATTTGCTCCCTCTCTCCTACAATGCATTACCTCTGGGACTTGTCCAAAAAAATATTCTGGAGGGTAGCCAGGAGGAGATGATGTCTAAACACAGTAGCAAGGACTCAGTTTTCCTTAATTTTCTGGTTTCTGTTGCAGCTTTTAGTGGAAAAGAAGTAAGGCACAGACAGTGCTGCTTTTGTATCAGCTCCTTGCATCGAAGGTCTCAGCTGTTAGAAATTAGACTGTGGTTACTTCTTTGACCCCTGTCATTTCTGCAGAGAGCAGTGATCTGGTCTCACAAGCATCCCCCTGGCCAAGCTTCAGGACTAGGAGTGAAATTTGCTCTGTATGCCAGGTCAAGGGTAGTTTTTGAAGTATATGTCCAGAGAAGGAGTCTCAGCAACCTTTTGCTGCATTAATCCATCATAGTTTGACAAGCTGATGGCTCAAATGAGCTGGATCCTTTATGGAAGGAGAAAAGATGTTTCTCATGAGAAGTGGGATTTTAATGGCAAAAGAGATATGGGAAAGCTTTAATCTTAGTACCAGGGTATGTTTCTATTTAAGGAGATTCTGACCTTTTTTTTTGTCAGGAGAGATTGCTGTGAACCTGGCTTTGCAATGGGCCAGATTGTGTATTTGTTTCTTTAAACAGCCTCCATTGTTGTAAGCCAGGAAGGTCACCCAGGGCAGCAGCTGCTGCAGAGGCTGGAGGGCACCCCAAAGCAAAGGTCACCAGAGCACTTCCAGAGGATTAGCAGCCGGTTGGGTGGAGATGCAGTTCTGAAAAGCATCTCAGAAGGCCCTTGGCCACAGCTGGCTGCTGCTCTGGGGGTGCCTCGTGCCAGTAGTTGTGATTGACCCCAAGCTTTTAACCAGCACATGCCTGGATTTGCTGGGCTGGATGGGTTCAGAGCAGGGATTCACTGGGGAATGTGGGGAGTGTGTTCCTCACTGGCTCCCAGCTGGAATCTAGGGCAGCATTACTGTGAGTTCCACTATCCTTTTTGCCATCCTGAGCTTCAGGGCCTCAGTTTGGTTGGCATCTGCAAAGGCAAAACTGAGCCTTTATTTATAGATGGTGCCCCTGCTGCACTACCAACAGCAACACTAGAGTACAAATTGCTGCATAGAGGAAAACCCAAAGCTCAGTTTTCTTGTGGCATTTCCCACTGGAACAGCCAGCAGAAATCCTTTTCTGCTGAAGAGTAAAGTGCTGTGTGGGAACAAGAAGGGGGTTCAACTCCATTTTGGGCTCAGACCTCTTCTTGCCACTTCAGTCATGACAGAGCCTGAAACTTCTCCTCTGTGGCAGTCCCTGAACGGGCAGGCCAGAGCATCCTTGTGGTCAAGAGGTCTTTCAGATGGAGCTCCAGGCAGGCTTTTGAAGCTCAAGACTCAAATTGAGGTAAGACACATGACAAGACACATCTGAGGGAATAGATGTTCCCTTACTTCTCTTCTATGGTCTTCATGGGACCCCAAAATTCTCCTTTGCTACTGCAGAAGAAGCAGGCAATGCAAGAAGACCCCACCCTGAGGGCACGAGGATGCTCTCAGCCCTTGAATAGAGATGCCAGAGCTGTTCAGAGGGTAAAAGGTCAGCACAGCCTTCAAAATTTTCTGAATACTGCTGTGGAAAATGCCCTCAAATGCCTGAGCCCTGCAGCAGAGTGGGAAAAGAAGCAATTCCTTACATCCAGGGGGTTCTTCAGCATTCCACACAACCAGGCAGGGCTCAAAGAGTGACTGAGCCCAAAGAGAAAAGAAATAAGGGATTGGTGGGGTATGTGACCAAACCTACGCCCCTTTGGAAGTCTTAGTGAGTAATCAGTTTGTTGTTTCACAGACAGCAATGTGTCTTGGGACACATTCTGCTGATACATTGCAGGATTTTCAAACACATCTTGTGCTAATTTTCCAAACTTCTGGGAGAAGGAGAGCATATGGGGGATTTTGTACCCAGTTAATTTTATGGAGTGCATTGAGTAAGGGTGGATTTATTTTCTGAGCTAAACATGGTTTCAAACATGGCTTTGTGTTTCTTCATTGAGGAGGCAGGGTACCATTTTATTGCCTTGTGTAAATTGCTTGTTGTTTTATTGAAGCATAAAAACACTTGGCAAGGCTACAGCGTCCCATTATCTTTCAATTGGGTGGGCAATAATTCCTTAAACAAACACAAGACCTTATTAAACCCTCAAATACCTAGAAATCAAAACAACATAAGAACAGGGATATCCAATATGCTGCAGGTAACAAAGAAATGAACGTGCTTTTTTAACTACGAAACACAATTAGGTCTGGAAAACCACCTTGAAAGCTGAAATAAAAACATGTCTGATGTTAGCACTGCCTGCAGTGTTTCCTTGTGTTTCTTTCTGCTTCTGTGTCTGCCTCTAAGCCTGCTACACTGCTGATTATAAGCACTTACCAAATCCCAAGGAACTGCTGATATTCTGCTTCCAGATGAGTTTGCAGATACCAATCCAGTAGGGAGAGGTGGCAAAGGGGAGGCTGGCAGAGACCTTTGTATTTGCTCAGCTGCTGGAGTGTGCCAGAGCTGCACTCTGCACCAGGGCTGTCATCTTTGAACACACACAGGATGGAGAGCCAGCCATCAGCTCACCCCCTTCTGCAGCAGTCCTGCTTCTGTGAGAGCTGACCTCATCTCAGAAAAGCCTCAGCACATTCAGGAATTTGTGAGTCATCCCTGGGAAACTTTTCTCCCTCTGCACTAACATCTGAGCAGAATAGCTCACACTGCACTGGCCAGAGCTTCCCTGCCTGGTAGGGCTTCAGGGGATTTTCATGAAAGCAGCTTGTCATCAGGATCCTGTGGTATATCAGTGGCACATGGAGTGGCTGTGCCCACAGCTTTTTTCTTCAACTCCTCCGTCCCCAAAGAGCAGCATCCTGGTGGAGATGCAAGGGACAGTCTCTAGGCCAGGGAGGTGGCTCATGAACAACACAGCAGCCAGAGACAGAACCTGAGAAGACAGCAAAATCCAGCTGTGATGACAGAGCTGAGGGTTAAAATTGACATCAGGGTCAGTACCAGGTAGCAGCAACCAAGGGCACCTCCCAGGGCTGTGGTTTTGGTGACCCACCTTCAACCCCCAGCTGCTTTAAAACTATCATTCCTTGTGGCTCCTATCCTCAGCATGGCACATCTCCAGCCAGAGATTACCTGGGAGCAAAGAACCCAGCTTTGAGCATTGCTCCCCAGACATGAGGGATCAGCAAGGCCTGTTAGGAGCACTGTGCTCCAGTGGAAGTGAGATTTTTCAAGCTCATGATGGTCAGGTTGACAGGAACACCAAAAGTCTGTGGCCTTCCTCCTCCCTCAGCAGTGATGGCAGGTCTCTGCAGGACATTAAATAGCTCTGCAGAGGTCCCAGAGGACCCTGCCCTAACACCTGAAGATGTAGGTGAAGACTGGAGAAGGACACACGTAAAAGCATTCTTCAGCTCTGGGACAAACCTGACAGGAAGGAATAACAAGCAAGAGCAAAGCAAAACAACTCTGTCCTTTTTACACTGGGGAAGCACCAAACTGCCCATCAGCTGGAGCTGGATTTTCCCTAATTGATGCTGGATCCATCCCACACAGACTTTCCACAGGGGGAAACGATGCCTGCTGAAGGAGCCCAAGGGAGGAGTTTGGTTTTCCAGGGGAGCTGGAGTGAGCATGTTTGTGTTAGGAGAAACCCTTCAACATCTGAAGCCATTCCCACATGCAAAGAGGGCCTGCTCAGTCAGATGTCCTCCCCAAATGTAGCATTTAGGAAAAAGGAGCTAATTCCTGCTCCCCAATGGGAGAATGGTGTGGAAGGAGTTCGGACAGCTGGAGGAAATGGCAGTAAAGGCATGAGGAATTCTCATAAATCATCTGTGACCATTTGGATGCTTCATTTTATGCTTATGCCAACATGCTCACTCTCTGGGCCAAACATCACTGATTTTGTTGGAGTTTCCCCAATGAGGCTTGGCTGGGATAAAATGGGACCTTTTTTCTTTAACTGTGTGTCCACTTTTTCATCACAAAACATCACAGGAACTCATTCTTTCCCATGCTGCACCCCCAGCTTCACAAGCACACAAACATTCCTGTGCAAACAGAATGAGCTTCTGTGCTCAAAAAAGCAATACTTGAGGTTTTCCTGTGTCCAGCCCAAAAGCTATGTCAAGGCTGGGTTTCTTCTGCCCTGAACAATGAGCAGGGTCAACACAGAAGTGGGGAGAGTTAGCCCCAAATACAAGAGAAACCAGCTGCCAGCTGATGCCAAAGCACTTCATCCCTGCAGTGGTTTGGCCATGGAGATTTCTTCTGCACCTAGCATAGAAAACCTGAAGTCTGAGACATTTCAGTGACATTCAGCAATGTGGCACCCAGAGAATAAATTCCTGCATTTGTGAACTGCCTCTCAGCATGCCAGGGAGGAAGTGCCAGGCAGGCACCCATGAATGCAGCCCAACCTCTTCCCCCCCAGGCCTCCAACCATCTTGGTTGTCTTATATTTGTCTTAGCTATATTTTCCACTCCTTTATCCAAACAGCTAGGAGAGAAAAGACCAAGCTATCTCTCCCTTAAACATGTTTTGAGCTGTATTTTTGTCATATATCAATGCTACCCACTTATTTCAAAAAGGTTCTGCTGATTTCCAGCAGAGACTGTAAGGTCAGCAAAACACAGATCCAAGATCAGCCCCCTGAGACAACTACTTCCCTCTGAAGGGCTGAAATAACTAACACTGCCCTGCACCAAAATGATCTCTCACAGTGACATGTGCACGTGAGAAAATCAGACAGAAGTCTCTCCACACATGGAATATTTCAGTGGCTGTCAGGTTAAACTCTGCTACCACCACAGGGCAAGAAACAGGCAACTGTGCTGGTTTACACCAGTTATGGAGCTGGTCCAAGCATTAGATGCAATGTTAATTAGGCACCTCATCATGAGGCCAGGAAACAACATAACCTATTATATACACAGGAATTTTTACATAATTTATCCCTTATGACAGCACTCAGGGTTTGTGCAAAGTGCTGTAAAAATCCAGAATAAAAAAAAAAAACCCTCAGTCACCCTCTCTCAGGATCTCACAATATAAAAACAGAAAGCAGGTAGACACAGAGAAAATAAATAAAATAGGAACTTATGAGGCCTAAGTTCATTGCAAAAAACAAACCTAGGGAAGCTCCCCCTTCCCTCATCCCATCCAGCCCCCAGTTATGGAGAAGGGTCCCAGCCTCCTGCTGCCCTCCCTGCCCTCAGCCCCAACCTGGCACCTTACAGATGGGAGAAGAAATGCACCCCCACTGTGAGTTACAGGATTAGGTGGGTTTGCCATTCATTCAGTAATCCAGGAAGATGAAAAGACATCAGTGTTGAGCCTGGCCAGGTTTCTGAAAGAGGCTTAGGACCCCAGAGAGCCACAGGAGTGATGCAAGCCCAGGCAAGGCTGAAGAGCCAGGGACACTGAAGGCAAATCACAAATAAATGGCTTTATCAGGTCATGCAAGGAAGTTCTCTGTTCCTAAACTGGCTAAGGAAAGTGAGGGATAATGTGAAACTCTCTGAAATCAGAGGGTATCAGAGCTGAGGATGCTTTATTTTGCTTCCTGCTCTTCCCCTGAGCTGAGTGCTCTACAGGAGATCTCCAGGGCATATTGTCCATTATTCACTCTTCCTTCCTCCTTCCCTCTCAGCACTGGGGTTTTGCTCACACCACAGAGTAGATGTTCATGTTATATGAAACAATTTCATTCTTTGTTTTCTCCTCTTCATCTTGTAGCTTCAGTGCAAGTGTTTAAATGCTGCTCTGAAGACACAACTTCACTTTCAGCTTTTCTCTGTTTTATGCTGTCTCTAAATGCTGCTCTGACATTCATTAATTTCTTTGTGCAAGAAATAAATACTATTAGTTCCATGATAGCTGTATAAAATCAACCCACACAATATGAAAGTGAAATATAGCAAGAAATTTTGGTGTGTCTAGAACACAATTTAATATTAACATCAACCATATCAGTGAGCATCTACAAGCCCCATCACACTAAGCAAATGCTACAAGAAATTTTTCAGACACCTGTGACTTGTCCAGTTTGGGCAAAGCAGAAAACCTCCCACTCAAAGTGGGCACTCCCTGCCAAACCTCCAGGCTCGGGCAGCACTTTGTTTTTGCAACAAACCAGAGGCAAGAATGCACAGAACTACATATCTGCCCCAAATCTTGGCCACAGAGAATAGGACAATCACAGCTGAAACATTCCAAAACCACGGAAATGCCTGAGATGGACAGACCACATGGAAACCTTTAGCTCAGAATGCTCAACAGAGTCACAGGAGAAGGTCTGGGAGGAGCTGCCCAGAAGAGCAGGTGGGCCCCCAGCCCATGCTCAGTGCCTGTAGGGACAACTCTGCAGCAGTCACCAGGGCTGACCCTGCTGACAGACAGGGTCCTGCATCATGGCCCAGCTCTGGCATCTCTCCCAAGCCAGATGTCCCCGTGCTGCTGGGACAGAGCCTTGAGGAGCATGGCTAAGCCTCATCAAAAGCAGCATGAGTAGGAGATGGCAGTGGAGGCCCTGTGCAGCCTCTGAATTCTCCTCCTCTGAGGCTGAACAGAAGCCCAGATGGATTATTTTCAATATCAACAACTATTTACTGGTCTGGGAGGGACTCTGCAGGGTTGTGGCACAAGCTTTGTTGTCACAGCATCCAGTCCCTGCTCCAGCGAATAATTAAAGAGTAACTGCTGGAAAGAGGGAGAAAAACACAAAGAGTGGCAGAAGGTGGAGTGCAGCACACTGAGCTGGGGCCAGGCTCCGGGCAGGGGCTGTGTGAGGGTGGCTCTGTGCCCAGACAGGGCTCGATAGGAGATGCACAAACAACTGTGCTGCTCTGAGGCCCTTGCATGGCTGTAGAGGGACTGTAGGACTGGACATGCCATTTTCCCCTGAACTGTAAAACCACTTCTGGCCACTCTTGCTCATTTGAAATAGCAAGTGTTTGAGTGCTGGGCAAAATCCAGGCTGGATAGCTTCATTATGCCTAGTTAAATGGTCATGGCGGGTTTTAATTAAGCTCACAATTCTTTTTGATTGCCTGCTCTAGGCATTTGTGCAACAACACCAGACACTAATAGACAAGTGTGAGATGGAATGTAGGGAGCTCCCTATGGCCATGCTGTAATTGTCATTGTTAGGGCACCTTTCACAGCCAGGTAAGCTGTCACTAAATCACATGCACAGCAGATGTTTGCTGTTCTGACTGCAAGCAGGTGCATCTGCCAGGATGGTTAACCTTCTCCAAGGAAATCTGAAGGATGATGACTCCAGAGCAAGTTGTTAGGAATCCTGCTTGGACTGTCCTTGCTCTGGCTTGCCTAGAAGTAGGGAGAAAAGACAGCAAAAAACAAAGTAGTGGGCAGGTCTGTGTTTGACTCTCAGGTCCTTTGGTGGCACTTGAGTCCACCAAGACAGAGGTTCAGCAGTTTCCTGCACAGTCTGAGCCCTCCTTGCCCAGTGCCAGTGCTGGGCTGGGTGGGCTGGTTGGTTTTACTGCTGGGACTGCCTGAGACAGCCACGTTGGGCATTCCCTGGGAAGGGACCAGACCGAAGGCACCACGCTCACTTTGCAGGGCAAGCACAACTCCTTCCTGATGGTCTTGGTTCCCATGGAGATCCTAAGAACATCAACACAACAAGGGCTTGAGATAACCCTTCCTCCTCCCCATCCTGCACAGATTACAAATAATACAAGTAATGCCCAGCCATTGTGGGGTTCACAGCCCCACTTTCTACAAGCCTGTTTGTTGCATGGTACATTTGGGGTTGTGGAAAATTTTATGAAGTGTGCTTGTACTTGACAGCTTTTTCCAGGAGGGCTTTGAGTTGTTTTTCTTCCAAGAGTCTGCATTCAGTTACAGCCTGGAATATGTGATCTCACAGTGTTTGTATTTATGCCTCTCACAAAATCATTTTTACAGCACCAGTATCTATAGGTTACTGTGAGGCACCCAGTGAAGTCATTGCAGGGTCACCTCAGGGTCACCTGCCTCCTACGTGCAGCACATCAGTTTGGCTGCAGGACAGCTACAGCTGAAGCTACTTTCTGTGGCTGTGAACTAAAGAAATACAAGCAGGGGATATTAAACTGACGAAATAGCACAATGTGAAGGGAAAATACAGGGAAAACACTCCTGGCTGGGGTCAGTCATGAGCATTTGATAATGGAAGGGGGCTTTTCCATCACCTGTTCCCACATTAGGAAAATGTGCAGTTCCCTGAGCAACAAGCTCAGAGGGTTGTGGCTTTCATGATTTCTTTAAACTGCCTCTGACGCCTCAGGATGTAAAATTTCCATAGTGAGATACTTTTTTATCTAGTCCAGGATTCCTCAGCTCTCCCAGGAATATTCTCCCCACTACACAGGTGACACACTTGTTGCCTATGGGTGCAACAGGAGGCTGTGAATTGTCATTACACCATGCAAGAGATTTGGCTCTTGCATGGAGAGCTCTTTTTGCCTCTGCTGAACCCTTTTCAGAGAGAAAAAAATGAACCTCCTTACTGGAGGAAGGGAAAACAAGGAGTAATAGAACAGAAGAGGTGCAGCAAAGGTTTGAATCTCAGCCCTTGACTCCAAACTTGCAGCCTTCCCTGAGCAGTTGAGAAGGAGACACAGCCTTTGTGAGCTGAGTGCATGGAACACCATGTGGGAAAAAGGCAGCCCATGGACACTGTGGAACTCCTGGAAATCTGCATCTCAAAGGTCCTCCTGAAACGAGCTCTGCTGCACACACAGCTGTGTGAGTCTGTGGAGTGGGACTTGGACCTTGTTGTGTCATAGAAATGGGATAAACACAGGCCATTTGGGTAATTTGGCTCATTTGCCAGATAAGATCTTTGCTCAGAACAGAAATACCAGGCTGCATATTCCCACAAGGAACTGGGGTTAAAAAAAACCCTCATTTTCAAACTGATCCCTCCATTAAGATGGTCCCCAGTGCTCCAAATGCCCAGAACTTTTAAGAAAAAAATGTTTCCTTTTTCCCTCATTCAGGGCTTTGTTGCTGTTGTTGGGTTTGGTCTGTTTTTATGAGAGACCTAAGTGATAACACAGCCATTTCCAGAGCTCACTGCTGCTGATTGTTTTATCCTGTGGACAACCTAAGCACTCCTTTACTCATTAAAGCAATCAAATTTATTCTGCCAAATAGCTCAGAGGCATTCCAGCACCCACTGGAAGTGGTGGTAGCTTTCCCACTGACTTCAGTGTGCACAAAAAATTCCCAAGACTGGAAATCCCAAATTACCTGCATCTGTTCTGCACATTTCTGAAGCCTTCCAGCTACTAACAAGACCATCGTTGGAAGCAAAAGTACAGCTCTATGAAACATTAGTGAGAATGTGTGTCTCAGTCTAGGTCCTGGTCTACTCCAGTTGATTGGAAAACTGCCATAAATAAATCAGGATTTGGCCTCACAAGTGTGCTGAAAATCAAGGCCAGCTTCAGCAGGCTGCATGTGCAAGTTGCAGCCCTTGGCTTGGGCTTCCTGGGAGGGTATTGTTCAATGTTATGGTTTCTATGGCTGCCCCAGGAGTTTGGCTGTTTGTCCACAGCCCCTTGTCCTCATCTGCTTGGCTAGGATGAGTGCAGGGGGGAGAATGAGGATACAGTGCCCTGTGAACTGGAACAGTGAGGGTGGCTTCCCTTCTCTCCTTGGAATGGGAGGCAGGGAAGAAGGAGAGTATAGGAGTGTTAGAGAGAAAGTACAGGACTGTGTAGGCTGTGTTTTGGGAGCTGGAGGGTAGCAAGCAAGCAAGGGGTCTGCATTGCAGAAGAAGTTTGGGATGCAGTGAGATGCTGTGAGATTGTGGGGGTATGAGAGGAGAATGAACCACTGGAAATAAGTTATGGCCACCCTGGTCTTTCTCTAACTCCTACCCCAGCTCCTTGTCTCGTTCTGCTGCCCTCCCCCCAGCTCTTCCTTTGGGGCTGGAATGCAGGGAGGATAGCTGAAAACTGAAGCAAAGGCCGAGGAGGGACAAAGATAGCCAAGAGGAAGAAGGTCTGAGGGTCATGCTGGGTGCAGACAAGCCTGAGGAGACAGAAAACCTGCAGGAGATGACCACGAGGGAGTCCTCCCTGCTCCTGAGTGTGGGGATGCTTGCCCGAGCTCTCATCCTGGGAGAGTTTATGCTCTAAAATATAAGATGGGAAAATATCAGCCCATGGTGGAAGGTCCCTGTTTCCCTTCCCATGCACTGCCCTGTCCCTCCAGAGGGCTGATAACCTGTCCAGGTGACAGGCTGCTCCCCCTCACCTCCCTTTGCTCTCTTGGGTCCCATCCACTCCCACCAAAACACAGCAGTGCCTCAGCCCCCGATTCATCCTCTCCTGGAGGAGTGAGTCCTTGCCACCTGAAAAGCTTTTCCCTTTACTAGGGAAAGGTAAAAAGGAAATTTAATTTGGCAGAAGTATAAATATTAAGTTCACATAGTTCTTGCTAAGAGAGTGAAGATGTACAAGGCAAAGAAAAGAGAAGCAATAGCCCAGGTGAGGCACAGAGCAGTTCTGCCACCCCATTGTGATGTCTGAAGTTATAGCTGGCAGCCTCTCGAAAGGGACACTCAGCATTTCAGGGACAAAGTCGCCTGGCTGTACTGGGAAGGCAGAAAACACGCTTTGGGAACAAAGTCTCACATTTTAGTGACAAGTGTGGGCTCGAGGGGATTAGCAGGGCACAATGCCTTCCTTCTGATCCACCCCTCGGCCCTTCATTCCCTGCGAAGGGGGCGAGCAGCCACCCCTGCATTCCAGCGGGGAAGAAAGGGGCAATGGAAGGAAGGTCAGAACCAGGCGGCTCCTGGGAGAATTCCTGCCTGCATCCTGGGCGAACTCCTTCCTCCATCCTCCGCACGGTCCCGACGCCGAGCCCGGCTAACAGGCCGGTATTCTTCAGCACAAATGAGCACACCCAGGCACGGCTGTGATGCGGAGCAGTTTCGGGGCGCTGGGCTCCCGGTAGCCGCAGGCCCGCTGCCCTGAGGGGCAGGATTTGGGCGGGATCCCGGCATCGGCTCC
>WBNO01010171.1:1344-12977 GCA_013400575.1 Peucedramus taeniatus
GAGAACAAAGAGAAAGAGGCTGAGGTAAAATATTATGGAAGCAGATATAATTAGTGACTAAGGCACAAGTAGTGCCTTTCTTTGTGGCAGAAATGAGAAACAAAGGATAAGTGCTGGGAGAGCAAAAAAGAAAACAGGATTTACCAGGAGTTTGATTACAAAGAGGTTTCAGGTAGAGACACAGAGAACATGAAAACTCTCATTCAGATACAAACAGAGCTACAAATCTGAAAGCTTATTAAAGGCTTGGAATCCTGTCTAGGAATGCAACAGAAAGCAAAAATATTGAGATGTGTGAAAAAGTGGATGGAAACCAAAGACAGGCTGCATTTAGATGGTAACCAGGAAATAATCAGGGAAGTATCAGTGTGGTAATGGAGAAAAATGGAAATGCTGGAAAACCAGTGAAGGAGATACCTGAACATCAGGAAGAGGTGCTGTGGATCTAGCCACCCTCCCACAACAGATCCTGATGTCTGTACTGTTTTCTATGCTGTGCTTTTTCTATTGTAGCGAGTCCCGCAACTCCCTTGGGGAACAGAGTTCTGAACTAATGACTTAAAAATTTGCCGAGGACTGAAAATATAACTGAAAATATAAAGTGTCAGAACAGTGCTGTACTTATACACTGCACACAGATTACACACACATACATATGCCAGTGAATGGGTTCCTTCTTCCATTCTTTTCCTAAGTAGGTTATAACTAGGTTTTCTCTGTGGCAGATATTTTCCAACTTGGTGCCAGGCAGCTTTCATTAGTGCAGAATGATGAAAATATTAGCTAATAGTTCTTAAGCAGACAACCCAGAAGTGTGTAGCCATTAATCAGGAATAAACCAGGCTATTCCAGATTAAAACCTCTGACTTGGTTCAAAGCATACAGCCCACGTTATAGGGACAGCCTTTCCCTAGATTAATATGGCAGTGGACCTGCCATGGACATATAGGGACAGCTTCTTGCTACCATGAGCTATTGATTCACCAACTTTAGCTGAAGCTGTGCTAAGTCAAAACAGGAAAGAACCAGATCTACCCTAACTATCCATTTATGGATTTCTCTGGTGGGACACTGCATGTGCTGCCTCCAGCTTGGAGTTCTTGCTGAGAGTTCAGCAACACTGTTCAGTTCTTGTAATGCAGCCTTAAAGAGTTAGCTTGAAAACTTACTGGAAAAGATGCACAAAATTAACTTGCTAGTCCTTTTCCCCAAGGATGGTAATACATGAAAAAGAGTTATGTGCTTTATCAATAAAAAAATGCAGACATAAAATTTTGCAGGGCTATTGAGACACCTCTATAATAACTTTTTTATTTTTTTAAAAAGCATTCATTGTACTTGATCTCATGTTAGCAACACATTCAAATACTGCCAGAAATTATTATTAATTCCTTTGGTGTTTTTGTAACAATGTAAACCATGATGAATTAATTTGGTACCAATATGGATGTCATAAGTACTTTATCAGATTTCCAACTCAATTCATGACTAATTATCTTACCATTATTTTAAGGAGTTACCCAGATGTGCTTATGATAGAATTAAGGTAAACAATGACTGATGCTCAGTCGTTATGATTAGAGCAGCTCTACACAATTTGACAAAACCTCATGTGCCTTTCAATATAAAGCACCTGCCAAGCCACATGTGCATCAGATTTCTCAAATTCCTTGTCACTCATTAATACAGATGTAGACCATATTTTAAAAGTCAATGTGTAGAATGGAGACTTTTTTCAAAAGGCAGGCAGGTTTTCTCTTCAAAACCCACAAACTCTGTAACTGAAATTTTTAGTGACCAACTTGTCTGCTAGTTAAAATACTGTTGCCATGTGGTCTACAGTTTTTTTACACCCAGCTCAGTACACCATGTTAACATAGTAATAGCATGCCTAAAAATGTATTTTCACAAAATGGTACAATTTAAGTTTTTTACCTCAAACTTTTCAACTTCTTGCCTTTGTCAGGTTGTTTCCTACTTCAAGTTAAGTAGGTTTTAGTAGTGTTATTTCTGAAAACCTTCAAGGAACCTAACTACTTCTCCAGGAGAACTATTCTAAAATCTAATATGTCAAAATGTCAGTACATAATTCAACCTAATTACTGCATATTTGCTGTTTACATCTTTGGATATTTGTTCTGCTTCTTATTTCTGAAGACAATTGGGTTGGAATTGTAATAAATTATTTAATAAAATACCGGACAACTTGGTTTGCAAACTATCTGGGGAGTATCTGATGACTTTTGCTAACTATGTATTTGGGTTCTGTGATCGAAGAATGTCAGGGCAGTAAGGGAAGACTACGAGGGTGGAAGGGCTGGTTTGCTACATTTAAAAGAGTGTATCTAGTTAATTTAAGATTGAAGGGGACAAAAAGCTTTTTTGTTTACTTTGGCCTTTGGTCTCGGATTTCAAAGGCGCAGAAGTGTACATATTGCAGACTGTCTAACTTGAAAGGACTGAACACAGCCATATAGAAACCTGGCCATCGTTTTAATTTTGACCTGTACTGCAACTTCTACTATGAGTCAAAGATGAGGAATTAAACAATGAATTTAAGAAATAAAAGTGAAATAAGAAAAAGTTCCTCTTGCTCATAGAGACCATACTGATCAACAGTCTGTGGGAGCTCGTGGTGATCCAGACAACATTCATATTTCAATATGTACTATTTTTGCTTACAACATTAGAGTTATATAATTTCTTGTTCCTAAAGTCTTTGGGTACATATTTTATCTGTGTTCATAATACCTGTAAGTAATTTTTCCTCCTTAACTACATCTTCTATAGAACCACAGAACTACATCATTGTTTGGCATAATGTTGACCGAGTGTGTAGGGTTGAGTATTGGGTGAGAGTACTACAAATGAAGCTGACATTAACTTTAGTGCTCTATTTTATTCTTTTAGTAATATCTAGGACTCATACCAGAATTTCAGTTGAGCTTGTGTGCTTTGATGCTTTGAAAACCCTTTGCACTTTCAAAGGCCTAAAAATTTAGAAAAACAAGTCACAACTTAATTAAATTTAATAGCATTTTTTACATATTAATATGTTTTTATTTCTTTCACAGACAGCTTTTTTTCTTCTCCTCTTTCAGTCTTTACACAGGCAAAGGTAAACTGAAGTAAGCATATCTGACAGGATTCAAGATTGTTCTGGTGTTCTTGCTTCATATGTCCTTTCCTGTTAAAGTACTGCTGCAGCGTCTAAGTTTATTGAATGAAGCAGGTGAACATTTATGAAGACCTAAGTGACCTATAAGTTAATTATCCATATTTTAGCTTTTTGGTGGAACAATTCCGCTTCTTAGATGTAAAAATGCTATTAATATTTTGAAAATGCAGTGATTTTCAAATTATTGTGTTACCATGGGAAGGAAATTGTATTTCAATGTTGCTACACCATTTTCATGAACCATAAGTCTGCTTCCAAAGCTATTTCTAAACAATGACCCTTTCAGCAAATTGTCCCCCAAATCAGACTTCTATAGGCAGATTGGAAACAGGAATATAATACCAACAATGTTGTACCATTCCATGAAACTGGACTCTATTCTGTAAGAAGTTTGTGACCTACAAACAACTTTACTCTAAAAAAAAAAAAACCAAATATCCTGAAAAACAAAATCCTTCTCTACTGTGAGTGTTGGCAGTAAGGAATTGACAGTAATTTATTTACTATGTCTTTTATTCAACCACTCAATATTAAAAGACAAGAAAATTCTGTAATGGAAGTTATGTCAATGCTCTTCCTTCTGGACTTAATGTTCCTCTCACAGCCTTGCAAATTTTACATCCGTGTAACCACTTCTGGGACTTTCACCTGAGTAAGCACGAAGAAAATTGGGCTGTTTGCTTTCAGTAACTTTGTAAATATAGAACATTGAATTTTGCCTCTTTTATTGGTCTCTGGTGTTTGACTGTGGTCCTGGGGAGTTGTTTTCTCCTTTCTCCTTTCTCAGACATTTCTGTGGATAATTTTAGACTCTATCCTTGGACTGAATTGTAAAAATGGGGTTTGAGGTCTAGAATGGTGCCTGCTTGTGGCTGTCCACCTGTGTTCCCCCACCTCCTCATGATCCTGATGCCCACTTGGCCTATGGACTTCTGAGGAATCACAGTGCCTGGATATGCAATACTTGAAGGACCACTGGGATCTGGATATATGCTTGCTACTGCTCTTCTGAGCAGGATTCCACAAATCTAGTACCCTGGGTTTTCACACTGCCTCTGCTGCCTCAGGGGAGCAGGCCAGGTGGCCAGCTTTTATAGTTCTTTTACATGATATTGTATCTCTCTTCTCAGTCATTTTCTTAGTCTGTTGTAATAAGCAAATGCTGTAAACTAAACTTCTTTAAAATTGGAGATTGTACATTTCTGAATAAAACAAATGGTCCTAATGCCATTTTTCCATTCCAATGGTTCCCACTGCAGCTGTTTAGCTTGTAATCAAAGTTTGGAAGAGTTAGAGTATATTTTGTGCCCTGATGGAATGTGATGCTAATAAACCACTGAGGAATAGGATGTGCTGGTACTTGCCCCACTTCTGGTGCTTTAAATGCTACCCAGCTTTTGAGGCCATTCACTGTCCCTTGAAAATCCTGATTAGTTGGAATCAAGAAAAAAAGAATCCTGTCTGGATTTTTGGGTAATACTTCAAAAAACATAGGTCTGGTCACTTGTTAGGAATTCTGGTACTATTATATCATACTGCTTTACTGCTTTTTTATCAGGCACCTTTCAAACCAGTCCAGGAGGAAGACCATCATGGTGTCCTCAAAGGTCAGCCTTAGAGTTCGTGATGAGGTGTGGAAAGTTAAGTCAAATAGAAGCATCTGACAATCCAAATTCTCCCCTCTGAGGGTTACAGATGTACTAAAAAGATAAGGATTACTGTTATACTACAGTCCTCTGCCTGGATCAGCGCCATTTGAGGTGGCTGTCTGCCAGTGAGGTCTGTGATCTTTTGATTTTCTTCTCAGTGTGAACCATCTGCTCTTTGAGTCCTTGCTACAGCTCAACTTTTTTAGCAAGCTTGAAGTTGGCTACACTTTTCTCAGCCTCCCTTATTTTCCAGGAAACTCTCTAATACACAAAACCCAGATTGCTGATTACCTCTTGATTTCTCTTTACTACTAAATGATGGGACCATTTGTTATTGATTTTCCTAATGAACACAGACAATTTGTCACTGATGAACTGAGGTATTTTTCCTCCTTCTTTTAAGTTTGTCTCCAAGCTCTTCCTGAGAAATTTCCAAATGCTGCTATAATTCCTTATGTGCAGTTTCAGCCTCTGACTTGAAAGCACTTTGACTATCTTGGACTTTAGCATGCCCGACAGGAATCTCAATTCACAATTTCTTCCCCTGGGAAAGTCCTTGATTTCCTCTTCAAAAAGGATTTCATTACTAAGACAATTTTTACTGTTTTTATAGAGTAGGTAGCCATCATTTGTAGTTGTTCAGACTGATTCTGTTTTAAGAGCAGATACATAATATAGTCATGTACTTTTTGATGTGATGCTCCTTATTTACAAGGTATACAAAAACCCCTTTCAGATTCCAGGAAAGATCATGCAAGAGAAAACATTTTCAATGTCCACAGATACAAGTGATTTTATCAGCCAGTGCTCTGTCCCCCAGATTCCATGAGTTGGCTTTCCTTCAAAGCCTCAAGTACTTGTCTTGATGTCTCTTTGGCTTCTTTGCTTGCATCTGGCTATTCCTGTCCACGAACACCCAAACTTTAACTAAACAGTAAATATATTAAGTGAATTTATAGACATTTTCCAGCAACATTTTTTTCACAATCTAGCTCAGTTTCTTATTCAACTTGCATATGGCTAGAGGTCTGAGTGATGACCCACAAGTTTCAGCTGTTTTATAGGCATTACACTATGAAGGACTATGATGGCTTCTTCTGCTTCCTGTGTATGAGGGAAAGACCACCAGTGTTGTCATAGCCTTCACCATAACAGTAAGTTTATATCTAAGGAGGGCTGCAACAGACTGCACCTGTATGGTCTGCCACAGAACTGCAACACAATTTAGTTTATGCCTTAATGCATTTTCATCCCAGTGGTTTTCTCAAACCAGCAGTCCTCAGAAAAGAAATTCTGTGACATTTAGTGAGTTAAAGTTCACCTTTTACTTGTTCTGCAGGGCATGGGTTAATGGACACAACTGTTCCCTATTCAGCCAATGAAACACGAGATTACCAATAAATGCAGCTCAACCTGTATTTTCATCACTTCCTGTGCCAGTGAGGTATTGTGTTGGCTGTAGTTGGCAAAGCCTTGAGAGAAATAGACTTCAGGGTGTCCTCTGTAGCAGGAAACCAGGGCTGCCCTGTGCTCAGCTGGTTCCAATGGACCCATGGCAGGACGGGGCTGAGCCCACCAGCCAGGCCGGTGGCACTTCTGGGAAACAGAGCCAGCATGTGAGCAGAGGAGGAGCAAACAAAAGAGTGAGAAACAGTAGATGCAGAAAACACATTTCTCCTGTATGGGAAGACAAATAATTTCTGTAGGAGGGTACTGGCCAGGACACAGGATCTAACTCTTGTCAGACTGTGGAAATACAGACATACAGATAACTTCATCCTCTTCTAACTTATCTTGTAGTTACAATCAGAAAAAATGAATTCAGAATGTTATATGCCAAAGATTTAGATATGACACAGAATAGTCTGAATTTATCACATACTTAATTTAAAAATAAATTCTAGAATAAAATGCTATTTATTGATCAATAGTCATGTGAAATGACCCCTTCCAAATAAGATGAGATTTTTCTTGATTTTTAAAAACAAAGTTGTATTATTAAGTGTTAGTTACTATATGAAAACATTCATATTCTTTTTCAAAGAAGCTTTGTGGGTCATCTTTGAAGCTTTATTGAAACTACCTTCCTGCTTTCTTTTCCTGAAAACACACACAGACACAGAGACACACACACTTTGTGATGTTTACCTCCGATTCCAATATGACTTGGCTCTCACTATGAAGAATTAAATTGCACAAGTTCAGTGGGAACCTAAATGAACTCTCCCTGCAGATGGAATAGTTCTGAAAATGTCTTTATCCTTGAGCTGGGACACCACATAGTTTTTTTTTATTTCAATCTGTTTACTTTTGCCTTAACTATCCTGGAACTTTTGTTCTGGCCAAAAGTAAATCAATACCATTCAGTCCTTTTTATTTTTTATTTCATTTTCTGATGGACTTGTGATAATACAGAAAAAGCTTTTCAAAAATCTGTTTGTTATTATAACTTCACTCTAATTCCTCCCATACAGGAGATGGATCTTAGTGTCTCAAAACACAAAAAGTTCCTAAAGATCTCAGGGATTTAAAGGAATTAACACTCCTTTTGAAAATACCTAGCCAGCCTTTCTATACAAAGAAAACAAAAATAAACAAAGTGATTTAGGAAGCCTATAATAATAAAAAACTTGTCATTTATTTATTTATTCTTCCTTTATACAGACTTTACCCTATTTCTTCTTTCAAAAAAATTGCTGAAAGAATAACATAGAAAATAGTTTTTGTTACCTTAGCAAACTCCAAACTTCTACAGAGCATAGCACAATGCAAGGCACAGGAGAGCAGTTCAGTTCTGCTGCCCTTATTGTTGCTGCTAGGCTGCTTTCTGACTCTGTTTTCCCCACCCCACCTTTCATGTTCTGGACACCAAGAGAGTGTTTTATGTAAATTCAAGAGACATACCAAATAAATGTTCAGAAATTCTAATATCACGGAGCATCTGTGGTACCACAATTGCTTGACTGTCCACATAGTACACCTATCCAGATATACTGGATGGTTCAGTCTTCACAGTGTGTAAGACAAACACAAGCAGATGATAACAGACAGCACAGACAGTCTCTTCAGTGATGAGACAGAAATAAGTTCCTCCATCTTTCATCATCAAGGCTTTAGGTTAGGGCAATAATAAATCTGCTGGTTTTTCAGCTTCATGATGGATTGAGCTAAATCTTTTCATTTGTATTATACAAGTTTTGAGTTAAAGAAGAATCCTAGAATTAAATAAATTGTAGTTGAATTTTACTAATATATCTTAATTAAAATCCTCATGACCAATTCATGTAATGATAGTCTCTGGGTAAAAGTTAAAAACACTTATCAGATGAACAGATTTAAAAGACATTATGATTTTTGTGTTAGAGGTCCTCTGAACTCTGTGCATGTAGTATGGAAAGGTATATCCTTTTAGGCCGTGGTTTTGTGAGCATTTTACAGATTTTGCAGGTTTTGACAAGGAAATTACAACTGTGCCACTTGATTTGGTGGGATAATTTTAAATATACTTTCAATATAAGTTACACCAGGAGGTCAAAGTCTTTGAATATTAATGATCTGATCTATTATTGTTTAATACTGTTGTATGATCCTCAGGCAATTTCACAGCAACTGTGTGACTTTTTTGTTTTTTTTTTAATTTAAAAATTGTAGGGCAGAATTTTTATGTTTCTCATACTTAGTTGTGCATTATTCCTAAAGCATCTCTAATGGTCATGGAGTAAGGTGATTTTCAGCATGGGAAGTGGCAAAAGAATCATCCCTCAGCATTGAAAATAGTAATACAATACAGACCTAATTAATAGAGTGCTAGAGATACATGAACAAAATGTTAAATGCCATTTTATTCAAGAGAAGGTAAGTAGACAAGTGGGATAAACTTCCAGTGTATCCCAGTTAAGCAGCTTATGCTGAAGATGATACTTGTAAAAAAAAAAAAAAAGAAAGTAAAATGTTCAACATTTGAAAAGAATTTGAGAATAATACACCCTAAAATTAAACTAAAAGCTTACCCAAATAGGCACTGCCATTTGTTCAGAGTTTACCAAGACAGTCTTCATCTCTGATGTGGTTGGAAATGCAATTAATTAATAGCAATATATAAATTAACTAAATTAGGGTTTTTTTAACATATACATAAAAAGACCCCAAGCATGTAGTACACAAAATCCTATTATAACTGCATCATACATAAAAAATCTGACTACATTGCAGATAATATAATGACAGTTTTTCCATCACTGTTGAGGGGCATTAGTACATTCCCTAACTGATCTGCAAATTTTCCAGATGTCTGACTTAATGTGTCTATACCTGCTCACAGACAGGTTAAGGACCTAGGTGCCCAGGGCTTGCTCTAACACCACTGCTGTATTGGCTCCAGTGGAGGAGGCTGCCTACAGTTTTCCTAAGTAACTGAAGAGGTCTGGTAAGTCTGCATGACTTTGATTTCTAAAAGTGTCTTTATAAAGTTACAGTGACTGAACTGTAAAGGGATAACAACTCAAAACACTTCCCCGATTTGTGGAGACACCAGGAATCTTTGCTGAGGTGGAGGGGGTGAGCTTTTGGGTGTGCAGTGGCTAAACCTCTGATCTGAAAAGACAGAGGCTGAAGAATGGGCTATGAGTGAGACAGGAGAGGGTCCTGTGGAGTCAGGCAGGTGCCTCTTGCCATGCTCACTTGTTCTGCCTTGCACAAAACACTGTGTATGAGGCTCCCTCTCCTCCCCACCCCAGGGAAGTACTGGGACATTGGCTGTGGCCTGAGAGTGCTCATCTCTGTTATGGCCATAATGGGCCACAATTGACTCAGCTGCGCTGGGGTGATGGGCAGCTCTGCTGTCCTAGAAGGTGTCAGGGACTCTCAAAGTGTCCCCACCCCAGGGGAGGTACCTGGGCATTCCCACCTGAACCAGAGTGGATATATACTCAGTAGATTTTGTGTTTCATGGATTTTCCTGTGGATTTCTCCCCACCACTTCACCCATGACCCAACAGATTCAGTTTGCAACCACACTTTGACCAAGACTGTGAAGCAACCAAGTCTTGTTTTGGAGCCTACAAGTGGTGAGATCTTCATTCTCTTGTCCTTTCTCTCTCCTTCTTTCCCCTTGTGCATGTCCTTGGGTGGTGTTGTTGCTCTTTTATATTGCAATGCTTTAATGTTTTTATATTACGATTGATAGTAATAAACGAAACAGCTACATACCTGCTTTCCTTTGCAACCAGAATTTTCTGTAATAAACTTACATGTGTGTATTTACAAACACCAATCACCAATCACTTCACTCTAATCCACCCCAAGGGATCTATTAACAAGAACCTGACTTGCCTTCACCTTTGGTGGCTTGTAACATTTTATTGGTGTCGTGGTACAGGATCTCCCTGGATGCTGTGGAATGATTTGTGGGGTCCAAAGATATTTTAGGATTTTCTTCTGGTAAATATTCTAATTATAGAACCCCCAGGGGATGGTGTAGAATGGACATTGACCCTTTGCGGGTTGCTGAAAGATGTTTTTGCCAAGGGTGAGTCAGGTAGGTGGTGGCTGTTGCCTCACTGTGAAATTATAGCAGTAATTTTTCTCCTCTCGCTGTTACCTGGGAACATCAGGTCTACTGGAAGTTTTTCTGTAATAACCTGGTCCTGTTGAAAGTTTATCCCCAGGAGAGAGTCAAGCTGACCCTGAGGGGGTTAACAGGGAGAAAGACTTAGCTCTAGGTGGGTAATGACTGATTAAAAAGGAATGATTGCCCGGGTGAATCAAATGGGCATTTTCCCCTCCAAATATCTGTCCTTGGTTCAGAATTACTTGTACATGCTGTTTTGCCAGTTGCCTTTGAATCGGCGTAGAAAGAGAGCTATTGAGAAATTCACATTGATTGATATGATATGATATGATATGATATGATATGATATGATACGATATGATATAATACAATATGATAAGAACTTTATCAGAGTTTGTTATGATATGATAAGAGTCAGAGAAAGCATTGCAGGAGCAATTAGAGAAGGAATGTTTACAGTTAGTTGTGGAGCATGAAGAAGTTTGTGTGGAAAAGAAAATTAATCTATTCCTTCATCTGGCTTTCCAGGAGTCAGAAAAGCTAGAAACAAAAAACTGTGAACTGAAGGACATCAATTGAAGGTGCCCTGGACTAGTGGGCATTAATAAATCCTTGTACTCTGCTGGCAAATTGGAAGAGTAGGAAAAGATATCATCAGGAGGACAAAGTAATACATATGTGTCCCTTCATTAAAACTGAAACTACTAATGATGGCTGGGGGAAGCTCAGCAAACTACCACATGGACTGTCCTGCACAAAGGAGAAGCTCTGGCTAAACTTCAGAAAACATACAGATGAAGGGCTGATGAATCAGACTCAATAGGTGTGAAGGGTCTCCCTAACTGAAGACTAGATTCTCTTAAGTGAGGCTGAAGCAGGAGATTACTGGGGACCAAGGGTCTTTCTGACTATGAATTGTAACCAAGCACAGACCCCATAGAAAGGGGAGATCCTCACAGCATTGAAACTGTCATGAATGACACCTTGCAGAAAATTAACAAAAGACAATTGATGCAATTATCCAATTAATGCACACATGATTATTGGCCCTGCAATGACAATTGTCTGTGGAATTTGAGGCAGATCCACAGAAGTTTCCTGTCTTGATCTGTGGCTTACCTGATGCACTAAGAGTCCATGCTAAACAGTTACAAGAGTGCATTATGGCAGTCCAGAGGCCTGGAAGAAGGGGTGCACCACTAGGAAGAACCTGGTTACAGGTAGCCCAAGAATTGGT
>WBNO01010171.1:13208-45943 GCA_013400575.1 Peucedramus taeniatus
GTCTCTGGTTCAAGTGGTACTAAAACAAAGACAGATATGAGGAGGCTAGAGCAGGTCCAAAAACCTCCCTTGACAGTTAATTACAGAAAAAATGTGTCAACTAATGGGCAGAGATACAATTTGTGGATGTCGGGTGTGTTGCTAAAGGAATTCCTCAAGAAGTAATGGACAAAGTACCCACCACTACTCTGTAAGGCTTGATAAACAATTGGGATAAGATCAAAGAACCTCCTATGGGTGAACTCCTATGGGTGACCCCCCTCAGGAGACCAACACTGTGGTCCTCTCAGCCCTTCCAGAAGCTGAATGAACCAATTTAACCAGCACCGAGACAGTGAAATGAACTCTTTGGTCTCAGTGCATGTGCTGAAGAGTTCTTGGTGGATTTATATGAGAAGGCTCACAAAAAGCAGTCAGGGACATACGGTAATCATGTTATTTCCCTAGGCCCTTTTAAATCCTTGGCTACTTTGGTTGCAGATACTGGAGCACAAATGTCAGCACATTTGTGTACTGACACATATTGAAGTTGCCACTCATTCTGGCATTAAGCCAGACAAGAAAAAAGATATGGCTAACTAATGCTTCTGGTAAATCCCAACTCCAGTGAACAGCTCGGGTGAAATGCTGGTTATCAGGGGATGACTCAGCCACAAAAGCTGTCATGATATTGGGGCCTACTCTACTGGCTAACATCTTGGAGTTGGATCTATTAAAGGGAGATGCCTGGACAGAGGGAGAGAACGGTTTTTTGCCCTCCCGCCTCCCTCTGTTCCTCTATTGGAGAATGCTGTGGGTCTGCCTCCTTCCATAATAACAAATATGAAATCCTGCCCCACTTCTTTTAGGAGGGTGTGAAGAAATTGCTCCAGTAATTGCGGAATTGCAGGAGGAAGGGAAGGAAGTCCCCATACACTCACCATATAACTCCCCTGCATGGCCTGTCCATAAAGCTAATGGGAAGCTGTGGCTGAGGGTGGATTACCGACGACTCCATGCTAACACTGGTGCTTTAACAGCTGCTGTGCCTAACACAGCCAAATTGATTGCCACAATTCAGGAATGGGCCCGTTCAATCCTTGAGACTATTGAAGTCAAAGACATCTTTTTTATGGCTCCTTTGCCGGAGGCAGACAGGGATTGTTTTGCTTTTACCTGGGAGGGGAATCAGTATCCCTTCACTCAGCTCCTTCACACCAGCATTCCCCTATGTTGGCCCATCACTCACTAGCATGAGTTGGCACAGATTGTCCATGAAGGAGGAGCTAAAGTATACCAATATATGGATGATATGCTGGTGGGTGGCTCTGATGTCACCAGAGAGGGCCAGACTCAGATAAATATTATCA
Source organism: Peucedramus taeniatus (assembly GCA_013400575.1). NCBI lineage: Eukaryota > Metazoa > Chordata > Aves > Passeriformes > Fringillidae > Peucedramus > Peucedramus taeniatus. The sequence goes on from WBNO01010171.1 coordinate 14,558, forward strand.
CCCACATGGAGAATCTGCGACTTCAGATTTGCAGAGAAAAGGTACAGCTTCATTCCTCTGGGGTTAAATTCTTAGTTGTATGATGAAAAGGAGAAGCAGTGTGTATTCCCCCTGAAACCTTCACCACCCTAGAGCAAGTAAAGATATCTGTGAATAAAAAAGAGCTCTAGCATGTTTTGAGTTTACTCACTTTTTGGAGAAAACGTGTTTCAGACCTCTCCATTATTGCTTGTCCCCTGTATGGTCAAACATGGAAAAGAGCAGTTTGGGTCTGGACCCCCCATGCATGAGGAAGCTCCAAAACTACTAACTTGAAGGCAGCCTACATAAAACTTTGGGGTCAATACATCCCACAGCCCCACAGCAAATTGAATGGGTATTTGCAATCTGTTGTCTACCCACGCATATGTGGCAGTGAGGACCTGAAGGTCCCACCCATCCCATTGGGTTTTATTCTTTAGCTTTAAAGATGCTTAGAAGCCATAATCTGCATGGGAAAGGGCCTGTTTGTGGTCTGCTTAGCCCTGCAGGAAGCAAAAACCCCAATTTAACAACAGCTGATCATTTGATGAGGTCCTTTTAAAGTTTTCAAACCAGTGCTGTCTGGAACTCCTCCCTCCCTCCCCGCCGAGGGACACAATCTGGAAACTATATGCATAAATTGATCATTATTGTCACTTTCACAGAGGAACTGAGGGAGCACCAAAAACATTCCAAATACAAGAAAAATCTGCTAAACAACCTGACTTGGCCCCTCCTCCTTCCTGAAAGGTGCTGTATAAAACCTGCTCCTCCTTTTTAACCTCACCTAAAGGATGTTTGGTTTACAGATGCATTCATCAGATGAGAGGGAAAAGTGTGGAAATACTGAGCAGGGACTCTACAAGTTGATTTTGGGAATAGGGTGGTGGCAGAAGAAGGGAATGCCCAGGTGGGGGAATTATAGCAGTATAGAGTGTATTTACCAGGGAATCATACATTGTGGAAGACATGTACATTTACACAGATTCTTATGCAGTATTCAAACGATATATGGAGTGGGTTCCCTTTTGAGAGCAGAATCACTGTGAAGTAAATTGAGTATCATTGTGGCAATGAGAAAAATCAAAATAAATCCTAAATATTGCCAAACAAAAAACTTTTTGTGGGCTAGGTTCCTGCACACCAGACATGGAATAATCCTGCACACCTCTTGAATAATCAGGTAGATTCACTGACATGATTAACTAGGGTAGCAACAGGGGGAGAAAAGGAAAAGTGTGAGCATCTGTTGGAATGGTTACATGCAAAAAAAAAAAAAACCACAACCCACCATTCAGGAAACCAAGATCTATTTAAAGAAGCAATCACTAGAGGGTGGCCAGTGACTAGGGAACTATGCAACACAGTGATCTCTGTTTGTAGCCTGTGCCACACTTGGCTGAGAGATCATGATCGTGAAAAATCCACCACTGCACCTGACACAAAACAAGGACTTGGTAGGTAGACTACATTGGTTCCTTCCAAATTGCTAATGGAAAATAATACATACTGTTTGGGGTTGAGATAACATCAGGACTAATTCTGGCTGAAGCTGTGCAACAAGCTATGATAAAAAAATACTGCAAAACCCCTAAATTAAGGTTCAGTTGACTGCTCGAACCAAAGTCTATCCAATCAGATGACAGAAACCATTTCACTGCTGGGGTGGTACAGGAGATGGCCTGAGAGGAAGGAATTCAGTGGCCCTTCCACACTACATTTTATCCACAAGCAAAAGGTATTGTGGAAGGCACCAATGTGCTCCTACAGCAAAATAAAAAGCCTCATTATTCTGTATGGGCCTTTAGAGTTTCCAGTGCAGTAAACAAAATTACTAGTCAATGAATGGTTGCCCCTGAACTACAGCATTCTGTCCTGAATCTCCCACTATTATTCTGGACTAAAAGGAAGACGCATATCCTGTAGACCCACTCCATTATCCAGGCCAACCTATACTAGTGAACCTACCTTCTGTGCAACTGGTGCCACACACTCTAAACCTACAAAATTCCTGGCTAACCATTATGCATGGGTAGCTGCTGATGCGCATGGAAAGGACAATCATATCAACACATGACAGATTTTTTTTCTTCTTTTTAATATTTAATTAAGGCCCCAGTTTTTCTTAACTGATTTTATGGGAATGTGGGCAGTTTTTCTAGAAGGACGGGATCATCCCTCCTGGAACTGAGTGACAAAGACGTAGGCAATTCCTAAGCCAGGCACATATCACTGAATCCCACCCAGTTCTAAGAACATTAATAGAACAGGAAGCAAACACTGCTTTTGTGGTATTTCAGTATGACACATTGCATCATTATTACTGAGTCACAAACGGCAAATGTTTAATTGTGCCTTGCAAAAATCTGCTCTCCAGTTTAGTATTGGTTCAGATAATTTTCCAAATTATTTATTTCATTATTTACTGCTTAATTTTCTGAATGAGGAAAGCAGAGGTGGAAATCCCTCAGCTGATTTCAGCAGTGACATTTAATGAGCTATTAAACTTAAAATGCACAGTGCATGTGCTTTAAATGGCATGTTTTTCCAACCCCTCTCTTGAAGGTAAGGTGGTGACTGGATGATGGGCACCACACCACAAGATGTCTGATGGTGACAGCCCTTCCCTGCGCTGTACAGCATGCAATGTGTTGTGTTGTCATACTGTCTGCTGCCTTTGATCTGCCCTGGAACATGAAATTCTTTATGGAGAACAACCAGATGCATCATCCAGCCTCCAGATCTGGATCTGTAAAATTCTTAATTAGGGCAAAATATTCCTTTGTATTCACCCTGTGTGATGCATCACTCACTGATGTAGATAGGTGCAGCATATTTTAAATGCCTGTAACCAGTGAGTGAGGACTGAAGGCAAAACCCCTTTATCCTGGCTACCTTCTTTAGCAGATACATGGGCTGCTGTGTGACACAAATTGACTGACTGACTCAGTTATTGTTTGACTTTGCATTGACCCTTTAGTTCTTAGTCTGAAGAAAATAGTTAATAACTAAAACATATATGAAGAGTGTTTGCTAACTATTATTTTGCCTAATCTTACAGTACTTAGAAGACATGAACCATTTCATTTAAAGAGACGGATACAATTATGCTATTAAAACAAGCAGCAAAAGGTCCTTCTTTCACAACCTGTATAAGCTTTTTCCCCTCTTGAGGGAAATTGAAACCAGAATAATATTCATTTCTTTGATGCAGTTTTTCTTTAGGTTTCTTATGTGAATTTTGGTAGTTTCTTCTTTTTGAAATTAAGCATGTTGGATGAAAAGACTGAGGGTATTAGACGTTAGCTCTTCTGCCTACATGGGAATTGAGGTGGCAGATAAGAGCATCCCACACTGTCAGGCAGCACATGAATGGGAATGGGTGAACTGGTTTTGTCAGACAACTAGACAAAAGGGTAATTATCACATGAGGGAAATCATATCTCTTAGCATCAATGAGTGGCACATAACGGGATCCACCTGTCTCAAAGGGGGAAAAAGATTTTAGCTCAGGAGTTATTAGGCCTGTTGAGAGAGCTTTAAACTAGGTTTTAAGGGGGATGGAGACATAACCAGTCTTTACAGAGATAATGTGTGGGAAGGGGAGGACTACTGTGACCACCCTATTAGCAAAAGGAGACTTATGATGTAATACCTTGGGCAAGCACAAGCAGACAAAGGTGTAACTGCAAGACAGGAGTATAGAGCATCTCTTTAGACCCCTACTGAGATACTCACACAAACAAATATCTCTATGAAGTACTTGTACAACACATGGAGTAGGAAGAACAGACAGGATGAGCTAGAGGTCTGTGCGCAGTCACAGGATTTTGATCTCATTGCAGTTACAGAGACATGGTGGCATAGCTCATGACTGGAATGTTGTCAGGAAGGGCCACACCCTGTTTAGGAGAGACAGACCAGGAAGCCGAGGTGGTGGAGTTGCCCTTAATGTGAAGCAACACTTGGAATGTCTTGGGGTGGATGATGAGTGCATCAAGAGCTTATGGATTAAGATAAAAGGGCAGTCTGATAAACACCCACTGTTGTGGGTGTTTGCTGCAGGCTACCTGACCAGGAGGAGGAAGTGGATGAGGCCTTCTACAGGCAACTAGAGGGAGCTTCCAAATCACAGGCCATGGTTTTTTGTGGGACTGTAACTATCCTGGCATCATCCTGATGACGTTTCTGTGTCCCTTCCAACTCAGAATATTCTGTGTTTCTGTGACATCTGCTGGAGAAGCAACACAGTGAAACATAAACAGTCCAGGAGGTTCCCGGAAACCACTGATGACAACTTCCTGTCACAAGCAATGGAGGGTCTCACAAAGAATGGTGTGCTGTTTGATTTCATACTAACAAAAAGGGAAGGCCTTGTTGGAGATGGGATGCCTTGAGACCATGAGATTGTGGAACTCAGCATTGGGTGAGGAGGGAGCAGTGCAGCAAGTAAGATCATAACTGGGGACTTCAGGAGAGCTACTTAGCTTCTTCAGGGATCTTCTTGGAACAATCCCATGGAAACAGGCCCCTGCAGGGGAGAAGAGTACAAGAGTGGCAAGTTGCCACTGAGATTAGCCAGGTGATTAGAGCATGGTGTTAATAATGCCAGGGTTGTCAGTTCAATCCCATATGGGCCATTCACTTAAGAGCTGGACTCAATGATCCTTGTGGGTCCCTTCCAACTCAGAAGATTCTGTGATTCTATGATGTTCAAGGATTATTTCCTCCAGGCTCAAGAACAATGCATTCCAATGAGAAAGAAATTGGGCCAGAGAGGCAGGAAACCTCCATGGGTGAATAGAGAACTCTGGTCATTACTCAAGTATAAGAAGAAATACAAAGGAGATGGAAGCAGGATCAGGCAACTCGAATATAGGAGATCATGTCAGAGTAAGTAGAAATGAGACAAGGCAGGCCGAAGCCCATTTGCAATTAATCTGTCCGAGGATGTCAAGGACAACAGGAAGGACTTCAAATACATCAATAAAAATAGAGAAGCAAAAGATAATGTGGGCTCATTACAAAATGGAGGGAGTACCATGGTAACAGAGGATGAAGAGAAGGCAGAGTTACTGAACACCTTCTTTGCACCAGTCACCACTGACAAGAGCAGCCCTAGTCATGGATCAGGGAGGGATCTCTGACCCCGAGTCCAAGGTAAAGGAATATTGGAGTGAAGACTGTCCCTGAGTCCGGGAGGATGGGATTAAAGAACAGCTGGACAAACTTGACATAGATCCATGGGTACTAACCAGATACATCCATGAGTCCTGAGAGAGCTGGTGGACCCCACAGCAAGGCCACTCATGATCATCTTTCAAAGGATGTGGCAATCAGGAGAGGTTCTTGAGGACTGGAAGATAGCAAACATCATTCATTTCTTCAAAAAGGTTAAGAGGGAGGACCCAGGGAACTACCAGCCACTCAGCCTCACCTCAACCCCTGGAGAAAGGATGAACACCTAATTCTGGAGGCCATCTCTATCCACATGGAAGACAAGAAGCGGATCAGGAGTAGTCAGCATGGATTCACTAAATGTAAGTCATGTTTGACTGACCTTATAGCCTTCCACAATGAAACAACTACTTGGATGGATGACAGGGGAGCGGTGGATGTTGTCTACTTTGATTTCATCAAGGCTTTTGACACTGTCTTGTCACATCCTCACAGGAGGTGTGGACTGGGTGAGAGGACAGTGCAGTGGATTGAGACCTGCTTCAATGACAGATCCCAGCAGGCTGTAATCAGAGATACAGACTCTAGTGTGAGGCCTGTCATTAATGGTGTCCTATAAAGTTTAATGCTGGGCCCAGAATTGTTTAACTTGTTCATCAGTGGCTTGGAAGAAGGGGCAGGTACTTCCCGACCAGGTTTGCTAATGATACAAAGCTGGGAGGACTGGCCAATACCATGCAGTGCTGTGCAGCTCTTTGGAAGGACCTTGATATATTGGAGAGTTGGGCTGAGAAGAGCAACCTGAAATTCAACAGGGGCAAACATTGGGTCCTGAGGAGGAATAATCCCCAGCACCAGTACAGGCCAGGGGCTGAGCTGATGGGATGCAGCTCTCCAGAGAAGGACTTGTGGATCCTGGTGGACAACAAGCTGTCCATGAGCCAGCAGTGTGTCCTTGGGGCCAAGAAGGCCAACAGAATCCTGGAGTACATCAGGTCAACAGAGCTGATCCTGCCCATCTACTCAGCCCTAGTGAGGCTGCAGTCTGGAATACTCTGTCCAGTTCTGGGCTCCTCAGCACAACAGAGACATGGAGTTCCTGGGGTGAGTCCAGATGAGAGCAACAGAGATGATCAAGAGACTGGAGCATTGTTCTCATGAGAAAAGGCTGCGAGAGTTGCGCCTGTTCAGCCTCAAGAAGAGCAGGGACCTCTTCAAGGTCTGTCAGTGTCTGAAGGGAAGGTGTCAGGATAATGGAGCCAGGCCATTTGTGGTGGTGTCAACCAATAAGAGAAGAGGCAACATGCAGAAACAGATGCACAGGATTTTCCACCCGAACATGAGGAGGAGCTGGTTTACAGTGCAGATGACTAAGCACTGGAACAGACTGCCCAGAAAAATTGTGGAGTCTGTCTCACTGGAGATACACAAGAGCCATCCAAATGCAGTCCTGTACCGTGTGCTGTGGGATGGCCTTGCTTGAGCAGGAAGGTTGGACCAGGTGACTCGCTATGGTCCTTTTCAACCTTATCCACTCTGTGGTTCTGTGGGCAAGAATTGCCCACACCTGTAGGATAATGGATTTTCCTTTAGCAAAGACAAAATACACAGTGAAGCTGTCTCCCCCTCAGTAAACTCACCCAAACCAATATCAATATTTACATCTTTGAAGTCTTTAGCTGATTGACTGTTAAAGGTCTTATGGCTGCTGCTCTGGTTGCTTGAAAAAAAATACATTTTCTGTGTATTGACACATTCAAAAACTGTAGGATGCAAATCCCTCCACACTTTTCTCACCAGAGGCTTGACTTGAAGGAGCCAGACTTAGGGGTTACTTCATTCAACCTATGCCCTCCATGAGCCTGTGGCATGACCTCTTCACTGAAACTCTGAACAATAGCAGAACTAGCTGTGTGAATCATAACAGTGTGACTGAAAAAGGTGTATTCCCATTGTATCAGCAAATGCTATGGATGACTTTGTAGTATGGTCATATGTAGGCTTAGATTGCCAGTTTATTCCATAAAAAGCAACAATGATTTGTATTCATCATCCATAATCTGCAGAAGCTTATGTGAATGTATTGATAGAAATGCAGCTGCCAAGCACCCATAAGTCCCCATGGCTGCCTTGACTGCTGTACAGGCCACAGCAAACCACCCAATATTAGCTGGAACTTCTTAGTGTGTATGAGACAGAGACAGCCTCAGCCAGAAAGGTACAAGGGATCCCATCTCAGGGATAGAAAAGGTAAATTTTTAACCCATATGGGCTTCTACCCTCTTGCCTGAGTACTTGTCCCTCATTGATTTCTGGAGAAATAAGGTGCTTAGGCATCTGTTTGTGTTTTAGCAGCTAAAATATTGAAGAAGAAGGCAAAAGCTTCTGATCCTGAAGTGATGAGAGGGTTGCCTGGCTTCCTGGGAAGGATCCTCGGATAATGGTAAAACTTCATGTAAACGAGAGGACCTTCTTGCTAAATATGTCTACAGAATCAGGGCCTCTGAGGGGGAAGAGCTTCAGGAAAGCACTGGAGGCAGTACAAACAGGGAATCCTACTCTCAGCTGCCAAAATTGCAAATCTGGAAGTATTATTCGTGACTCAGAATTGCTCATTATCCAGACATTCTTCACATGTGCTGCATATACTCCTAGGGTGGAGGTTTTAAAGTGGGGAGAGGGAGAACTGTACATTTCCTAGGGTTCATTGGAAATAAAAGGTTATTACAGTTTTTATTTATTACTCTTGAATAATACATCTTTAGCAAAAAGTTAGCCCTGAAAACATGTTAAATGCAAGCAAGATATAAAAAAAAAAATAAAGGAGAAGAAGCAGCTGAAAACAGTGTAGGTCATTGCAGCTGTGTTGGAATCAGAATGGTTCTGTCATGGACTAATGAAAGATATGTGAATAATTCATTTCATATTTATCTACTTTAAGGTCATGTACAACATTTATTATCATAACATTTGAGTGTCTCACAGTCTCTGTTGTTATCTTCACATTTCCCTTGTCAGATCCTATTACTTCCATTGTACAGCTGAGCAGTCAAATCATCCAGCAACCCAGGGAGGATTTACCCTCCTTTTATGCCATTTACAGCACCTAAGTCAGACACTCAGCCCTTGTGAGGAATGCCTGTACTAAAGAGGGGATGTCATGTCTTGCCAGAAGGTGCTTGAGATGCACCTGACTTTTACCAACATACAGGAGGACTCTAAGTGCTATGAGTTGGATGAGATGAAAGTGAATCTCTGGGATTTGCCCACAATCTGACAAGATGTTTGAAGCAGGCCATGAAAACATGCAGCCTCCTAGTTCCATGTCACTGACCTAGCTGCTTCTGCTAGCTGTTTTCTGAGAAAAGTTTATGTTTTATAAAGCTCAGGACAATCTATGTGACAATCCAGCTTGCCCAGATATTTTCAGCTGGCACCGATATGTAGTTAGAAGATAATAAACTATTCTCCAGCCAGCAGATTGTATGCTGTAATATGTTATCCAGTACAGTCCAGCATCTCACTACAGCTGGAAGTCTATGACTGGCTTGCTTACAGTGTGTCTTTTTAAAGGCAGATAAACTGTAGGCTGCTCGGATTTTATAAACATGTTTTCTTCTTCCCAGCTGAAATAAAAGCTGGCCAAAATTCAGGCTTACAGAGACACCAATTTAAGTCCAAAACAAGTCTTTAAGTTATGTTATTTAAGATTTGCATGCATGTAGTCAGGAGCAGAATTTAGATTGTTATGTTTAATCTAGCTTGACTCCTTTTAATTCTTTCCTGGTGGGAGGATATTAAAGCTTTCAAGAGTCAGTCTTTGTTCCAGTTTGTTGGTGTACCCATGGCAGGTTTATAATTTTTATGTTTCATCAAATTGGAACGACAACCACATGCTGTAGGATTTTTCCCCTCATTACACAAACCTTCACTATGTACTCTGCTGAGCAAATGTCTAGATGATCTTGTGTCAGGTGAGTAAAACTTCATGAGTTTAAGTCCCAGCTTGCTTAGGTTGATTCAAACCCCACTTTTCCAATTCATTCATTCTGGCTTCAATATTGCTTGAGACTCCAAAATTCTTATGAGTCTTGAAAGGCTGGACTTCTTCCCCTTACTGCTTGTATTGATGATTTTTGACATAATAAAATTTTTATTTTGAAAATAAAAAATACTTTGCATTAATATAGCTCTTAAATTTTTACTGTTCTTAGTTTAGGTTTCAAGTGACTTGCCCAAGGCAACAGAAAGAACTAGAGACAGGACTGGATTGGACACAGAGTCTTTCTGGCTCATTGACTTAAGCTCACACCTTTAGACAAGGCTTTTCTTTCCAGGATAGTAAAACTCCTCTTTCAGTAATTTCTAATACCCTTTCAGTTTTAGAAAATAAGTCCAGTAGGTAATCTTCTGAAAAATGTGAGTTGAGCTCATTGAGATTTGACTTAGAATTTCCCAGGTGGAGGTAGAGATCAGCAACATTTTTTCCTGTTCAGCACTTGGTTCTAATTTAGTTTGTGTCTTTTTATATTGTCATCCTTTTTTTATGCAATGCAGAAAGATGTGATATTAGTATTTGATTAATTTTACAAAACTGTTGCCATTTTAATTATCGTAACTGTTAAGACTGTGTTACTTATTTGTATTCTGAGTTTCTTCTGTCTCCTAATGCAGCCTTTTAGACCAGTATCTATTTAACTGAGAATCTAATGGTTGGTGCTATGTTATGGATATGATTGGATTGATACTTAATTTTCTTCTGGTTAAGCCAAACAGTTAAACAGGACTCCTACACTCCCTCAATGTAAACTAAATTCCAAATTACCTATTAATTCTTAAGGTTATTTCTGCAATCTTATGGGAAGTATCCACCTATTTTCACAATTATGTACCCTGGAAAAGACAGAGCAGGTGGGAGGAAACTGACCAAAGGAGAACTATTCACTCAAGAGCCCTATATGTCACTGATGAGAGACAGTCACTTTGAGGACAGAATTAATTTTGCAGATTTCAGAAGTCTGCCCTAAATGAATCACACCTAAAAAATGCCCATTTCTCACTCATTACTATAAGGAAACCCATGGTGACCAATTCTATGTGGATAATCTGATTTAGGTGGTATTAATCCTACTTAATATTCCGAAAACAAGGAAGACTCTTTTCAGAAGAAATAAAATATTTTCCTGGTGGAGACTGCTTTAGTAGGAAATATAAGGGTTAATTTACTATTCTTTGGTGTGGTGGGGAAGCTCAGCCCATGGTTTGTGAGGTGTTTGCAGTCTAGGGGGGTAAGTTCAGTTTGTGGCCCTTCAGTACATTCTCTGGGGCAATTTCAGAATTAACTGCATGCTGGGCAAGATGTGCTGGCAGGAGGGCAGTATGGTCCCCAATGCCACCTCTCTGGGCAGCCCAGAAGCCACGTAGCCTTTTGGCATGAGACATACAGCCAGACTTAACCAGGGAGACACAGAAGCTGAAAGCTGCTGTGGGTGAGTGCCTCCCAGCTCTGCTGCATGCACAGTTGCCCAGCACTCCAAATTCTCGTGTGTACTTGTCTCAGCCTACTTGCTGTGCACATTCATGCTTGTCCCAGACATTTGGCAGGTAATGCAGCTGTAGTAGTGTTTCTTTTCTGTCATCCTCAAAAGGTATGCAGCCTGTCCAGGCAGATAACTTGGATGCTGTTGTCTATCCCAACAGCTGATTTTCTTCCAAGACCACAGAGTATCTTTTCTAAATTGTTGCTTACCAAACTGAGCCTTCATCCTAATTAAATATGGCCTTTGTTCTTCTCATATGTGCTTGATTTTGTATTTGTATACAGTTTTCTAGCCCATGAAGTACCAAATAACTCAGAATTTACTTACATCAGTGATTTCTCTCTTTTCTGTCTTCTATCACTGCTCCAATATTTGCATGGGCTGTAAATTTTAATGGTAGGAATTTTATGTTTCACTTCAGGTTGTGGATAGAAGAAGTCCAAATAGAGAGGAACAAAGAACAGGCTGTAGAGCAACTTGAGAAGGAACAGTGATTCTCTGCTACAGCTACAGGTTAAGGCTTATAAGTCAGGCTATTTTAATCTGTATAGACCACACTTACTTGGAAGCATAGAATCATTAAGGCTGGAAAAGACCTCTTAGATTATCAAGTCAGCACTGCCTAGTTCACCAGTAAACCATGGCTCTTAGCACCAAAACCACAAGTTTTTGAACATTGGCTGGGATGGTAATTTTCCCTGGGAAACCTGGTTCAGTGTTTTTCTGTGAAGAAATTTTTCCTAATATCCAATCTACACCTCCCCTGGTGCAAATGAGGCCATTTCCTCTTGTCCTATCTCTCATTACTTGTGAGAGGAGGCTGACCCCCACCTAGCCATGACCTCCTTTCAGGCAGTTGCAGGGAGTGACAAGGTCTCCCCTGAGCCTCCTTTTCTCCAGGATAAACACCCCCAGCTCCCTCAGCTGCTCCTCACAGCACTTGTGCTCCACACCCTGCCCCAGCTCCAGTGCCCTTCTCTGGACTCCCTCCAGCCCCTCAGTGTCTCTCTTGCAGTGAGGGGCCAGAACTGGACACAGCCCTCGAGGTGTGGCCTCACCAGTGCCCAGTACAGGGGGACAATCCCTGCCCTGGCCCTGCTGGCCACACCATTGCTGATCCAGGCCAGGATGCCATTGGCCTTCTTGGCCACCTGGGCACACCCTGGCTCATGTTCAGCTGCTGTCACCAGCACCCCCAGGTCCTTTCCAGCCACTCTGCCCCAGCCTGTGGCACTGCCTGTGGCTGTTGTGACCCAAGAGCAGGACCTGGCACTTGGCCTTGGTGAACCTCACCCCACTGGCCTCAGCCCATCCATGCAGCCTGTCCAGATCCCTCTGCAGAGCCTTCCTGCCCTGCAACAGATCCCATAAAGTTTGGTTTCAGCTGTGAACTGACTGAGGATGTACTCAATCCACTCATCCAGCTCATTAATAAAGATATTAGACAGAACTGTCCTAAATACTGAGCCCCAAAGAACACCACTGGTGAGTGGCCACCAGCTGGATTTAACTCCACTCATGACCCCTCTCAGGGCCTGGCCATCCAGGCAGCTTTTACCCCGTGTACAGTGCACTTGTCCAAGCCACAAGAAGCTAGTTTCTCTCAGAAAATGCTGTGGGAAATGATATCAAAGGCTTTACTGAAGTGCAGAGAGACAACATTCACAGCCTTTCCCTCATCCACTTTTCCCCATTCCATCCCATTCCATAAATGACTTGCTTGTCACAGAAGGAGATTGGGTTGGTTGGGCAGGACTTGCCTTTCCTAAACTCATAATGACTAGGCCCGATCCCCTGGCTGTCCTGACATGCCGTGTGGTGGCACTCTCAGTGATCTGCTCCGTAGCTTCCCTGCACCGAGGCCAGACCAACTGGTTTGAAGTTCCCCAGACCCTCCTTCCAAATTGTCTTCCAGATGTATTTGTCTTCTCAGTCACAAGTTTATGTAGCAGCCTATCAAACCTCTTTTAGAATGATCATATAGAGCTCCTAAGTTTAAAACAATTGCTTGTGAAAGTAGGCAGACAAACAAAATATTCACATTTCTTATAATTATTTTGATTTGGAAGGAAAAAAGTGTTCAGTGACTTTCAGTAGACAAATTACCTTTTCTCTTAACAAAGGACTGAATAGCATCCAATAATACAAAATAAAAAATAGTGTACACTGTGGTGCAGACAAAATCCAGGTAATGGAACTGCTGGTTGGATTTCCACAGTCTGGCTGGCACAGTCATTAAAAAGCAAGGACTAAAATTGTAATGGTAAACACAACTTCATTTCATTTGTGATAACTTGAGTCCTTTGGTTCACTGAGATTATGTATTTGAACCCTTCCATCTGTACTATTTTACCTCTGGTTGCATTAATAGGGCTGCTGAATACAATTAACATCTTAAACTACTTGGCTAGCCAGATATTACACAAATAATTTTAATGAGAATCTTAAGTCTTCAGACAAATTTCAGTTCAGACTTGTTCTTCCTAAAATGCAACAAACTGTGTTCCATGACTCTAAATTCCATCAGCTGTAGTATGATTAAATCAAAATCCTCATAGCCTTTCAGCTAGTGCTAAAACTTTCCTGAACCAGAGAAGTTGTGCAGTGTCCTGTAGGTCTGTCTCCCATCTGACTTGAAAACTGAGTAGGTGAGTTGGGGACTCACAGATATCTTTATTATTCTAGAGGTTAAAATATTTATAAAAATTCTTTCCCATTTTTTTGCCTTCCCTGCTACATTGTAGTTGCTCATTTTATAAAGTCTGTGCATCTGGAAAAGTTATACAGTCTACATGTAGAAGCATAGCCCTATCATTCCTAATGATATTGGAACTAATCAGAGCTATTTCCCAAAAATCTCTGAGCATGATTAAACAGAGCACACTAAGGAATTTTTCATGCAGAATGGGAGACTGTTCAAAGCACTGTCAAAGTAAAGATACTACTTCAAAGAGAACAGATGGGAAATGTATATTTGATTTCCACATGGAATGGAATGAGGAACTGAATGGTCCCTAGACCAGCCCTAAGCTGGAGGCAGGATCAATAGTGCTGCACTTCCAGGTATGTCTGTCTGACCCAGTTATGGTTCCCCTATCTTTTCTTCATCTGTAGTGAGAGTGCTAAGGAGTCTGGTATTATTTACAATATGTTTGCTACACCTGTCATAGATTCAATGGAGATTTAATTCTAATACAAGCCAGCACAGGTAGAATGTAAACAGGAGAGAAACATTTCAACTGGTTCTTGTTGACAGACAGCCTTCAAGTGAATTTGGATAGCTGTCCTAACTAAAGCCTGATCCATTCAGAGGAGAAGCTCAGTAGTGACACATTACCAACACGTTGTCTAAGAAAGAATGAAAGAGAGTGAAGAACATTTTGGCCTTTTTTTGGCACTGTGCTCATTACATCAATGAAAATTACTGAGTATAGAATCATAGAAAGATTTGGGTTGGAAGGGACCTTAAAGATTATCTAGTTCCAACCCCCCTTTTGTTACCTCAGGTCGCTCAAAGTGCCATCCAGCTGGGCCTTGAACACTTCCACAACATCTCTGGGCAACCTGTTTCAGTGCCTTATCACTCACATAGTAGAAATTTTTTTCCCCAGTATCTATTCTAAACCCACCCTCTTTCAGTTTAAAGCTATTCCCACTTGAACCAAAAGCCTCCAGTGCAGGAGAGATGGATATAAAGATGATTTAGACTTTTGGTCATTTATATAGTGACAACTCCCTCTCTCCTCTTATTCCTCATTCCCTAATTGTGCTTCCCTGGAGGTTCCACAAGTATATCCATCACAGTGCTAATTTTGCATCTTTTGGCAGGATCTTGCATGATGCAGTCTACATTCCAGAAAAAGAAAAACACTGGTATTCATAATTGCAATTTTGATGAGCTGTGTGGCAGCTAAAATCATTATGGGTGAAATCTGATCTTTGCTTCCAGACCACAAAAATAACATGTCTACATTTAAGTAGGGAGGGGAACACTGATTCACATAAAATACAGCTTGAATCATACAAGAATGAATGCTTCTTGAAGGCTTACAAAGTTAGGTTAATTATTCGCTTTTAGTGTGCATTTTGATTTCCCATGAGGCTAGGAAAATGTAGAAATACTGTCCTAACCACAATAATACTTGTCTTCACCATGTTTCTAGCCCACAGAAAGGCAAGAGGTCTCCTAGAGAATCCTTATCCCACCAGACTTCCAGCCTTGTTTCCAGAGAGTAGAGGGCAGGTAGGTCTGCTTAACTTTCAAGGTTTGGACACATGTCAAAACCAGCTGCAAAATCTGTAGATGATGTAAATCAGCATAATTCCACTGATTTAAACAGAGATGCATCAACATTCACTAGCTGAGCATCTGGCTCCTCATCCCAGCTATTGTTCCAGACATGTGTGCACTAAATATTTCACCCTATTTTTCTGACATTAATAAAGTTTTTCCTCTTACCTTGTCCCTCACTATACTTTCTAAAACAACTCTCTTACATGTGTTTGTACTTTACAGCTATTATTTCCATATACTAACCATTATTTTAATTTTAACTATCAAACTGTTTCTAAGAGTACATGAGTCATTTACCTGGGTGGAGAGAAGTGTCATATCAGATTGTGTCATTGATTTCGACACTGATGTACAGCTTTAAGTTATATTTCTGCTATTCTTTCATACAGAAAAAAAAGATAATATTTTTCTTGCACAATACACAAGTGTTTTTTAAAAATGTTTATAATCACAGACTAATACAATTATATTTACCAGCTGGCCAAACTTTCAGATAACAATAAGCAACTTTCCTTTAAAATGTCCTCATGGTTTTGAAACACACTTTTTCTCAGCTGGTCTTACCCCTGTGGAAGACTAACTCATTTCATTTCATACCCTGGTTACAATACTATTTGGATGGAGTTCAGGAACAGATTCTCATTCTTAAGATCTGTATCCCAGTGCACCACTCTCACATTAATGTAAAGCATGTGGCTAAATCCCTTGAATGACTCTGAAAACATCAAGCATATATTTTTTCTCCCTTTTTCCCTTTTTTTTTTTTTTTTTTTTTTTTTTTGGTTTGTTTTTTGTGTGTTTCATGGCTCAGCTCCTACTGTTAATCAGATTTTTTCCCTAGTATTCTTTTAGAAAATAAAGAATATTGGGAAATATAGATTTGAATTAGATTTGTCTAATAGTTTTCAGATTCTATTCTCCGAATTTCTTTAGACACCCTTAAGAATTTAGTCTGTGCCCAACTCCAGAATACAGTTACAATGCTAAGAGTACATGTAAGCTGACTTGGTTAAAGTCCCTTCAGTTGGGCTGTCAGGCTTTAATATCCCACTTTGACTGCAATGTAGGCACACCCACAATGTGGGAGAGGAAACAGAACTAAAGCAATATGCCCAAGATTACAGAGGAAGCCTGCAGCTGAGCAAGCAAGGAACTCTGGACTTGTAGCTTCAGAACCAGTGCCTTCTCTTCCCTTCCAGGAATTTGTAGGAAGTATTCTACCTTCCAAATTTCAGGCATAATGGGATTTTTAATTTTGGAATTTATGATATATTTTGCTTTGATTCCTCTCACATTCTACCCTTTATTTTTTCTTATCATATGAAATGTTTGTGGATATTATCAGCCTATTTCTCTTATTGTAAACTAGGGATGTAGAATGCCTGCAAATTTTTTTCCTGTACTTAAAAAATTGTATACAAATTTAAGACTGGAACCTTTTCTTGCTGTTTTTTATATTTTCTAGGCCTGAGGCATCCTGTAATACTGTAGTTTAGGTAGTAAATAATAATTTCCTTCATTTTCCACTGTGATTAGTAAGTTAGAACCAGTGTTTATGTCAATTAAAAAAGTGATAAAAATAAAATGATATCTATAGTGTTTTTTAGGGCTAATAGGAAAAAGTAGTAAGGAATCATCCTCAGAGATTGTTTGAGAGTGATGTAATTTTGCTGGTACTCAGACACCATGGGAAAGAAAACCTTGGAAATACTTAAATATAAAGCTCCAGTAGATTTTAGGAGAGATTGCACATTAGGGTGGAATTTGGCCTTTCTAATTCGCAGTGGTCTTATGATCAGACTCAGGCTTATTTCAGCTCCAGATATACATGCTCCCTCTCCAAAGGCTCACTGCCATGATCCTTCCCAGGACTGCACAGGAGGGGCATTTATAATGCAAAGTGAGGCACTGTGGCATAGTTTATTCCCAGTTCTGCCATTGTCTACCTGAATGACCTCAAACAAGTAATTTTACCTCCTGAGTTTTTCCATCTGTACAGCACTTTCAGATCGGCAGAGGAAATATGCTGTACAAAAGTAAGGAATTATTATGGACATGTTTTGATTAAGTTATTTGTTTACAATCAGTTGCTTGTATCACACTGTATGTTTGTATTGCCTCTTTACACTTCACAGCAACATTTTCATCAGTAGTAAGAACAGGGAGAACGTGACTATGAAGATGAGTCATTTGATCCTCTAGGATACAGAAATTATATGAATTATGCCTGATAATCCTTATACCTGTCTCAGCCTTCTGGGAAAGAAAACTCTTGTTTTAGTTGGTCTTTTCTTAAGCAGTGGGAATTTCCCAAGTAATGTTATTTAAATACCATCTCTAAATATCTATGTTAGTTCCCAAGACTACCATTTGTTCTGAGGGTACAAACAGCACAGCACATGCATTTCTCTGGATCAAAGCAAAGAAATGCCTAAAGGTTTAGTTTGCTGGCAATACCTAGGTGGTTCTGATTCTCTACTTTCCTTGGGGGCTTGTACTCGCAGTACACAGACTACCTGGAAGACCACAGGATATGGAAATACATAATGCAGAGTAATGTTATTGCCTTGCAACAGCTGTCCTTGTTACTTTTTTTTAGGGATATCGGGCAGGCAGAGATTTCAGGGGCAAAGCGTTCATCCATTCACCTTTTTCCTAATAAACTCACAGAGCAGCCAGCAACAGCAGACCATTGAGACTCCACTAGCCAACAGATCTTACTCAGAAAAAGAAAGGGTGTGTGGCTCAGCAAAAAAGAAGGCCTTCATAAAATTATTTTATCTGGATCCTTGCCTACAAAATCTCAAAAATAGTTGATATTCCCAGATGCCCCTTTGGTCACTAAGACAATATCCAATCTTGTTTAAAGTTGTTCTCACTAGGAGAATATTTTTTCTCTCATCTCACAGAGGGCCATTTCACACCTCATTCTCACATTCATCCTCCTTTCATTTTCTTAGTATTTTCATTGTCCTAAAATAATTCCTTTCTTATCGCACACCTTTTAAATATTTATCCACGTGGTCCTTTTTTCCCAGTTATGACAGATTTAGTACTTAATCTATATATTAAAATAAATTATGTTCTCCCCTAGTTTTATTTTATTGTCCCCTCAATCCTCTCCCACACACTGCTTTTTATTCAGGACATAAGCTCCTAAAATGTAGTGGAGTATTGTGAAAAGGACTTTTGCCATCCTACCCACTGAGGATGTAACCCTTGCTTTTGCAATTCACAGCTGCAATACCCTTTTGGATGTTATGTCATGTTCCTAATGCATTTCTCACTTTCTGTCCACTCTCACCTCTGGACTTCTTTGAAATTACTGTTTTCCAAATTCCTCCATTCGTCTGAATGTGCTTTATCTTAAATTCATTTGCTCATTAAAGACTGACCCTTGATTTCTTTGCTCCTGTTCTTTTTCAAGTCTCCTTGGATCTGTTACTGCTATTTTATATCTTCAATATTTGCAACAATAACTTTAATATTATTTGGGCTTCTGTAGGAGTCCCATTAGACAGAAGTGATCATAAAGACCAAAAAAATTCAAGTGATGGAATGTAATGCAATGAAAAATCTTGATTATGTTATCTTTGATGAAGTTTGAAAGTTTGCAAAGCTCATGCTACAAAAATCAGGAGGACGTTTCTTCTCACTACAGACAGGAAGACTGATATTCAAAACAAATCCTCTGTGAAAATGGTTTGAAGAAGAAGTATTTTCCTGATGAATGCTTTCTGATTAGGGAGTGGTTTTGTGAACACGCAGCTCTTGTTAATCTCCTTGGGACACTTCTTAAGCTAAAAGCAGTATGGTCAGACAGTTGATATGTCAATTACATTCATATTGAGAGATTTTAGCTTCTGGATATTTCCAACATATCCAAAACTAAGGAACAGTTGAGAAGTCTTTGTTAAAAAGGTTTGGAGAAAAGATCACATTGCATGCAGCAGCTGTTTGCGTGGATTACCTAGTCTAGCCGTTCTGTCAAGGCTAAAAAAAATACTGTCTGAACTGCAGGGAGAAAACAAGTCACTGAAATATCAGTGAAGTAAGGGCATGTTACAGGCAGAATGGCTGGACTTCCTCTGTCAAGCTCCAGCTTGGGCAAGTAAGTAGGACAATTCTAAACAAAGACCTTGTTTGACTGTCCCATTTAGAGGCATTTTTGGAATGAACAAGCTGAAATGGTTATTTTCTAGCTCTGTTGTAGAGCCTTCAGACGTGTTACTTTTCATTCTGTATTTATAACAAATCATACAAGTATATATACAAATCTTGGGGTTTCATTTTTTTACAATGCTGGACGTGGCTTTGCTGGTCACTCTGTTGCCTTCCTTCCTTCCTTCCTTCCTTCCTTCCTTCCTTCCTTCCTTCCTTCCTTCCTTCCTTCCATTTTCTAGAGATAACAGATGTCTTACTTTACCCTTCTAAAATCTGCTAAGATGCATATTTATTCTGGAAGTCCTCTTCACTCTGGTTACTTTCTTCCAAAATGGAAAGTTTTTGGGTTTTTAAAATTTCTCTCTAGCATCCTGGTTTCCATTTCTAAGAACTGGCTTTTCTTATTTTAATGAAAAAACAGATTAAAACTGATCACAGGATTTCTGCAACAGATCTAGACCATCTGCTGTAATGACCTGAAGATATGACAATGACAAAACAATAATTAAAATATGCCTAGTGACAGTCTCTTGAACCCTGAGGGTACATAGTGAAGCATGTGGGAAAATATTTTCTTTTATAGATGTTAATTAGTCAGAAATACAGTAATCAAAAGTAATACCCACTAAAGAGGCTCAAATTCATAATATTTTGAGTTTTTGGTTTGGACTGGGATTTTTTTTTTTTTTTTAGTTAGTTGGTTTTGCTTGTTGGTTGGTTTGTTTGGTTTCTTTTGTTTTTGTTTTGGGGTTTTTTTTCATTTCCATATGAAAGTACACATATCACTGGTTTCAAACTCTCTTAACTGAGGTGATGAAGAGGGCATGGCTCCCTGGAGTCAGTCAATGCTACTTCTAAACCAGCTGAAGGAAACAATCCAAGATGTTCTCCTTCCATCAGAACATGACTACGTGATACATTGACAGGACACATAAGGCTGATGTGCCTCTATGGTTGTCATGATCTGAACCTAATTAGTCCTGAACCCCCCCAAATGGGAACAATTTTATCAGCTCCATCAACATTTTAGTCAGAAGGAGGAGAAGACATGGAATCACTTGTCTTTTACAAGGTTTTGTAAAGAAAAATCCATTAGTATTTTCTACCAACCACTTTTTGAACCTGAATCATCTGCAGAGCTCTAAAAATCTAAAAGGGGCTGCAGCCCCAGAAGAAGCAGCAAGGACACTGCCTTTTGACTTGTGCAGGAACAGGAGCCAAGAGCTTCAGTCTTCCATCCCTATATATGAAGAAGAGTGATTTATCCTGCCTGTCTCATATGGGTGCAGTTAATATATGCAAAGGTTTGTCACTTTTAGACCAGCCCTTAAGCTTTCTGGATTTGCAGTCTGCTGGAGATGTCCCAGTGGACATTCAAACCTGTCAGAAAAATATCCTTTAGTAGGTTTTCAAGTCACTTAACAGAAGTCTTATTTTTCATACCTGCCTTTTGTTGACCTCTCCCTCCATCCCAAAACTCTGGAGGCAACAGTATGAGCATGACTGGATGCAGAAATATTAATTAATTCCCACACTGATTGTATCTGATTTTGGGTACTGGCACAATGTTGCCAAGTAGAACTGACATATTTTTTCCCTCTTGTCTAAGCCTCAGTATCCTATTCATAAAATGTCATACGGCTAGGAAAAAAAAAAAAACAAAAACAAAAACAAAAAAAAACACAACAACAACAAAAAAAAAACCCAACAACAAAAAAAAAAAAAAAACCAACCAAAAACCAAACTTCAGGCACTGATGAGTTGGTTGTCAAAAATCAGTTACTTTCTTAGAGATGCATTTTTATCAACTCCCTTCTTGGGGTATTTGGGGCACAGATCACTGATGTCTCACTAGAATTGTTAGGACATGTATACATTTCCCTCTTATTGTTCATTACAAGATAACATAACTCTAAATTGGGCTGGTGATTCACCTCCCCCTGAGGGGCTGCAGTTATAAGAGAGTTAATTATTCACCTTCCAGTCATGGAAAGATTCCATGCAGCTGTTGGTATTGGTCTGTCTTTTCTTCACCCAACCACACCTACTGAACATCAAGGAACTTAGAGGGGGAAGGGATTGGGGTTCTTTTTTCCTTTTTTTTTTTTTTTTCCCCTAATTGACCAGGCAAGATTCTCATCTGTGTGTGACTCAATAGCTTGAGTATGAACTCGGGTTTCATGAATGTGGAGAAATCTCACTGAACTTTCACTTACCTCCCTGAACTTATGCTCCCGCTCTCTGTTTTAAAAGAAACCAAACAAAACAAAACATATTTTGTACTGGATGTGGCTAACATTCCCTGATCTAATCTGATCTGCAGTTCACATTTTGAGTAAGAGATGTATGCAATATTAAGCTCCACTCAACAGGACTTAACTCTAGCTCTGTAAAGTTATGCATTACTACTCCTTCATTTTCCCCACTAGCTGGCCACTTTACAACTCATCAAGTCATTAGTAGGACACCCCTACACTTGTGTTTTAATTTCATTTGCATTAAACTGCCAACTCTCCCTCCTGAGCCCTTGTTCAAAGATACAGCGCCCCTCCTTTCTGCTTTGGGTTTCTAATAGCACCACACCAGTCCCAACACAGGTAACTATCTCCCTACAAGCACACGTGCACACATACACACACGAGCTCTATATTGTTTTGTTCTTCCTATTTCTGTCCTTGTCAGCTGTGTCTGCTTTCACTCAGCGCTTAACTCCTTCCCCATCGGCAGCAAACCTAATGATCATTTAATGGCAAGTGCAGAAACAGTCCTGGGAGCAGAGGTCAGAATCTGTAACATTCTCCTAGGCACCAGGCTGCAGAAACATGCTTTCTCTTGTGCTCTACATCCTTGGCTGACTTGGTCTTAGACCTTTTCTGAGTCTGCTTAGCGGCAGCAGCTTTTCAAAGACAACCGTTTCCTTCAAAGTGATTTGTGCTTTGAATCAAAGAGCTTAAGTATTGTCAAATACAGTGGCCATCACCAGCCTCTTGAGAGACTGAGTGAAAGCACTTGTCTAGGAGAAAGAGTTTAGGGGAGGATGGCTGCAGTGTGAATAGGAGTGTCCCAGTCCTATTGTCTCCTGCTGGCAGACCTCACTCACCTCAGTATACAATCCCCTGTAAACCCCGTTTCTGGTAGTTTGGCTTTCCCCTGATCTTTACGGGCTGTTTGATGTGTCTCCTTGACGTGGTACAGCGAGACAGGCACGTACACACTTGGTGTCTCTTGCCTGGGCTGTGTCTGGCCCCCATGTCTCAGCTGTGCCTGTTCCCTGGAACAAAACCTGTCTGGGCTGTATTCCCACATGAGACATAAACCAAGCATAAAAAAGGAAGCTTAAAGTGTTTGTTGGAGTAGGACAATAGCACAGTGAGATTTAAACAGAGAGAGAATTGAGATGAAGACTGACTGTAGCAGAATATTAGATACTTCCCTGGGAGTCATACTCAAGATGTAACTCTCAAATTAAGAAGAGAGGATTTAAAAATCAGTCTTCTATATTAGTATCACAGACCACTGTTAAATTAACTGTATTAATAGTTAAGTGAGCCAGAAAGTCTTGTTTCTGGCTGCCTTTTGTGCCAGGACTAGTCCCATCTGTGTGCTTTGAATGTATCTGTCTGCTGGGCCCTGCATAAGGGGAGGAAGGGAGAACCTTTTTAACGCTGGATTGGAGCAGGTAGCTCAAGCTTATTACAAGTTTTACAGCAGAACATAGCCCCACTAGTGTGTGATTAAGCACCTGCCCTGGGATTTTGAAATTTATTTTCATACCTGTGTATTATACTTAAGAGTCTAAGTTGGTGAGAAAATACCAAAGTATTTATTGTGTTTAAAATTGATTATTAAAAGTTAGATTTTCAAAAGTATTTTTGTCTCTGAGAAACAAAAAGATCATGACTGCCAGTTGGGATTAAATGATTTGAAAACTCTGACTTTGTATGAATCACTTAAAATGGCTTATTGTCACAGACTATTTTTGTATTGGTAGGTTATTTTATTAAATAGTGTTTCTGAATGCTGCTAGTTCCCCAAGAGCATATGCAGCATTCCCTTTACACGGGGCCTACATGTGGCTTTTCATCATTCTGGTTTCATTAGTTTTATTTATTTCTACTACCTTCTGTTTATAGTTCCAGAGTAACTTGTGAGGAGAAGCTGAATGACCATCTTAGCTGACTGTTAAATACTTACGGGCACTTCACTGTAGAGCCCTTGTAAAATCATGTTCTCTTAGGACATTGTAAAACACTGCCTGGCAGCTCCCTACTCTGGTAACACAGAGTATAATAAAGAGAGATGGAGGGCATCATAAATTAATTCCCATGAAAATGTGTCCAGAGAACATAACATCAAAGTTGCCATAAAACATGTTCAGACAGCCTCAGTGTCATCTCATTTTCCATTTCACATGTTTAGATAGTACATTTTTCTAGGCAAATAGAAATTTTTTTGTGGAACATATGGTCTGATAGGAAATACAAATATAAATGACCGTCTATGTCTTCATCATTATTACACTTTCATTGGAAGGTTCAAACTCCAGAAAAAAGCACATATAAATGGATAGAAAAATTGAAACTTTCTGCTCCAAATGAACTTTCAGGTCTAAATGATACTAGCCCATATATTTTCATCAACTGTATTGGACTGAGGGTCTGATTTATCAAAATACTTCAGCTCTTGACTGTCTTTAACTTCATGACTAATACTATTGACTCCTAAGGACCTTCTCACAGCTATGTACAATGTAAATAACGTACATATGTATAAATGTTTATATATATACACCTACTTACTAAATGTATATGCACATATTTAAAAACATGCATTTAATTATATACATTAATAAACGTCCAGATGCATAATGTATTAGCAGAATTTGGGCCTTAAAAAACAAGGGAAATTAGTATTGTGTTCCAAAGGGAAGAGTGCTACTTAGAAGTTAGGGAACAGAGATGCCCAAACATAGATGAATGGTGGAGGTTCACAATAAGCACTTCTAGTAGTGCATAACATTTTTTTACTGCAAGTACTGAATAGGGACCTCATTAAATTTGCCCAGTGATTCTGACTTTTCTGAGCTGCAGTGAGACACAAGTGTTAATATGATAGATTTTACTGTTTAAGACGGTTGTGGCCGTGGTAGAAAATAGCTTGGAAACCATGCGTATAAAAGGTTTCTAAACTAGACAGAAAGCTCGTATGACAAAAGTGTAAATGGAATTTGTGTTACCAGATGTGTATAGAGCTGCTATTATTTGTTCTTCTGCATTTCTCCCGCTGAAACAACTCCTGCCATAGTGCCAGTAAAAAGTGAGTCAATTAATGATGACTTAAGAAGGTGACTGGGAGAGTTAGCAATTTGTTTAATCTTGTTTTTACACTAATGATTGAAAAGTGCATATTGTTTTATAAGAATGCTGTGTATCACTGCATTTTTCCGGTTCAAACATTTAGGAATAGGCTGTGCCCAGTCTGCATTATAAATGTTATTCCCACATAGAGCAGGTATCTTTCTTGACCTTTCCCAGTCAGTTCCATGTCAAGAGGGTCCATATATGATTTAGGTGCTCATACAGAGCTTCTGACTCATCCACTAGCTGACTTGTGCAAAGATCTTAATCTCAAGAACTGAAATACTGGCCCTTGATTCGAGCTCTCAGTCAAACAAATAGTGGTTTCTCTAAGATCTGCCCAGAATGCACTGTTTATCAGAAATTAAAACCAAACTGCTTGCTTCAAGGCAGTAAGTGGAAGTCCTGCACAGTGTCAATGTCTTGTCAATGCAAGACATCATCTTTACAGGTAAATGTAACAGCAACTGCTGATCAACAAATTCTTCTTCTCGCACAGACTTCTTTCATGTGTCCTTTGATTGCCTCCCCACACAGGATAAATAAATGTGGTGCCTTTAATTTTTCTACTTTCTTCTTATGATCAATGGCAGATTTCCGATTTATTGATTGTCAGAGGCCTCCCTACCAGTGAAGAAATAGGAACTTCACCACAGGCATCCTTCTGCAGCGACTCAATCTTAGCCTTTAACTATTACTAATGAAAAATACTATCATAAGTAATAATAACAATACAGTGGTAATAACGGGGCTGATAATAACGATCATAGTCATAGAAAGAGTAGTAACAACAACTTAAAACTACAGAAAGTAAAATGCACCAGCTCTGAAATAACATTATTGCCAAATCTCCTATATTTTTTTAAAGACAAAGAAATTTAATTGGAGCCATGCAAGGATTAGAAAAGAACTTGCCATTTGCTGAAAATGAGAATTTATTGAATGCGGCTGATCTGGAAGAAGAAATGGTCAAGTTAGGAGTGACTCAAGCCCCAGTCAGATGTAGAATAAAAATAAAAAATATTTATTAAGCACTTAAATCTTGTGTTGAATCAGCAAATTTCCCAGTATCTCTGTGTTACCATGCAGTAGTGTGGTTTGTGCCAGAGGTGAGGCCGTAGTAACGTTGTTGTGTGGGGTGGTCATTACCGCCTGAACACAGATAGTTGAAGGTAGATCCTTGCAGTCAACCTAAGTAGGTGCAAGGCCAAGCATGAGTTGTGACAGATCTGGTACAAAACTTAAGGAGGATTTTTGAAAAGACAAGTGGGAAGTTTAATGAATCTGTGCTCTGAATATTAACAAATATAAACACTGAGCTACATCTTAATTTTGATGGCACATTTCCCCTTCACACACGTGCTACGCTATTCCTTTTAATGGTTTATCTTGGTTTGAAAGATAGGTACCTGCCAGCAAAATCTGGAATCTCCCTTTGAATAGAGAATGTAAACCCCCTCCCTCAGATTATTATAATTTTACAATTGGAGGCTCTCAGGCAAAGATTTGGGAATAGGAATAACAGTTCTTTACTTGTAATATTAGACAAAACAAAGAAAATATAAATGTAATAGCACTAAGAGACAAGCAAAACAAAAACAACAAAACCCTAGAAAAAAAACCCTGCCAGAGTCGGGGATGTGACCTGACACCCTGGGTGTCAGGCTGTTAAAAACTGTCCAGATGAATTCCTCCTGGAGTAATAGATGCAGTTCTGTGGAGTGGAGATGGTCCTGTAGAAAGTCCAGTGGTGATGAGATGAGTCCAGTCTTCCTCCGGGAAGAAATCCAGTGGAAAACAAGCAGGGTCCTCTGGTGCTCCAACATCCTTTCGGAGCGGTGTCCTCGGACTGAACTGTCCTGTTCACTGCTGTTCCCCAGGAGAAACCTGCTGCCCCCTTTTGTTTCAGTCAAGTACCCATAGGTACCCAGCAATTAGTTACCTAGCAAAACCACCAGGAAAAAATTCCACAAACACAAAAGAGACAGATCCAACCCCCAACGTGGTTGTTTGAGGATAAGGAAAACCTGGTTTAGATTAGATAGGCTAGTTAAATTAGAGCTATCACAAGGTCCGTGCAGGTTACAGGAGATGGCAAGCAGACAAAATTAATTCTTCTTGACTTATGAATAGGAATTTATTGCAGTCACAATGTGGAGGTTGTAAAACATACATATGGAATCAAACATAAATTAATCTGATAAGCCACGAAGGTGTGCTGACACAGACTTTAGCTTAGGCCATCCAAACTTGCCTGGGACCTCCTGTGCTTACTTGAGTGGGTAACACATCCTGAAGTTAATGATGCAATGATTTCACTACTATTGGTTCAAGTAAGACAAAGACTGTCAGTCATGCCAGGACATGACAGGTTGCGGCTGGGGCATACTGCACCCCAGTGACACACAGCTAGTATAAAAACCTGATTAGAAAATAGCAGCACTCAGAGAGGCTCAAAACCATACTGCATAATAAACCTGTCACAAGAGTACCAGAGACCATGGGCAAAAAAAGGTGACTTAGACTTATTGAACTATTGCGATCTCACTGTTATAAATATTGCTGTCTAACTCTTCTCAGATATTTCACATGCAGTCCAAGGTTAAAATAAGTTTAACAGAGCCAAGAACCACTATGAAGATGTAAAATCAACTAAGAATTAAAGGCTCTGGTACATTATATGAAATAGCCTCACAGAAACCTGATGCAATTTTCTCAAAACTTGTGTGTGTGTGTATCATTTTTATTCTGCCTTTTTTCCTTTTCAACATTGCAACTGAGCAAAGAGTACAGTGTGAAAAAGCAAAAAGTTTTTGAACGTAACAAAACAGCATTATTTTAGAAGGTTTGGAAACTGTGCACACAAAGCATTTTTCAGCCTCGTTCATCCTGTCCTCCCTGCACCAACCTCTTTTACTCTCTTACACTTTCATAAGCTGCTTTTCTGCCTATATGAGTTTTCTTGTTTTTAACCTTAATATATATTTGCTGAAGTCTGGACAGTCCCAGTACACTTGTTTGCACATAGTAAACATGGCATTTCACAATTCTCTCTGTGCCTGGATACAGAAAATGGGCTATTTCCTGAAAAGTCAGTTTCACTAAACTAAATCGTGCAGGCTACTCAAAAAAGCCTTAGATGGAAGGGCCCGCAGTAGTGTGAGTGATACTAAGAGCTTTCTCTTCTGCCTGCTACTGGTGGAAAGTGCCCTCCTTGCAAAATACTGGTTTTGTCCTTCTGCTTGGAGAAGGTATAAACCAGAAGGCTTCAAAGGTAAAAAGGTATAAACCAGAAATATGCTAGCCAACACACTACTCCTCTGTGATGAAACTGGCTTCCGTACACATCTATAAAGCAACTGTGAATCAGGCATACACTGATAGTTTGCAAAATATTAATCATGTTTTCAACTGATGTGCTGTTATCAATGATTTCAAAGAGACAATTTTTGAAGATTGCTGTGCTTTGGTTTTCTGGGGCTTGACATAAACATAATCTTTCTAGTCTCCCAAGGTTTTTTTTTTTTTTTTTTTTTTTTTTTTTTTTTGGTGTTTGCTAAAAGGCACATCAGCCAAAACCTGTGGATTTGTCTGATGTGAACCTGAACCAGTGAGAGACCTCTGACAACTGCAGAATTTCAAGCTGGAAGAAAAGCTGGGGTAAGTGATGTTTGCAGTCCAGTGCAGGCTGGTGCTCCTTGGCATGCTGGCTGGGTGCCAGTGCAGTAAGACACCTTGCACCTTCATTGGTATGGGTCCTGCTTCATTCAGGCACCAAGAGTTTTTTTCCTCAAGCTGCACACAGAACACAATGTGACTTAAAATCTTTTGTTACACATAACGTGCTTTTGGTTTGGTTTTTTTTTTCCCTAATGTTCTGTAAATACCTAATAATAAAGCTCTTCAAGGCCAAGGCTGTTACAAAGAGTTGACTTTCTTGCCCCAAAAATGAACCTCGGCATGTAAAAAGTTCCCCTGTTCTTCCTTTTGCAAAGCAGGCCTAGACACATAACTGTTTGTGAATGAACATTTGCTTCATTATTAGGGAATCATAATAAATGTAGAACCAATGCATGCCATTGCATCTAGTCAGTAGTCACACTACCCTTAGTGTATCAGCATAAACAGTCTATATTTTACAGATGTAAGCACTGGGAATGTAGCAGCCTACAAAAAAGGGAAACTTAAATATAATCCAGAATATTCATTTGAGTTTTTTTTAAATAAAAGTAAAAATGTGCTGTATTTCAATTAATTGTCCCCGGAAAAATGCTAAATTTTCAAATCAGCAGTTTAAATTCCTAATAATGGGAAAATAAATAAGAATGAGATCATATGAGGTGTTTGTCCACATAAGACACACAGCATTTGAAGAAGAGGCATACATGGACAGACTGTGCTTAACAGAAGCTGGTGGTTTGCTGGACCATGAATTTCTCCTCCTTCCTCATTTGTCCTTGTCCTTCTCCAGGCTGCCATGCTCTGCCCCAAACCCTTTGGGGATTTTTTTTCATATCTGAGGTGGGTGGACTGAGCATAGCAGAAAAAGACCTAAATCTGGGAGAAGCTCTCACATGAATAAATGCTCCTTACTCTTCTTGCCGTCTAACAGTAAGCAGTTATTTCTAACACACTGTATTTCATAAAGTTTTGATAACTGCTTGAAAGTTATGTGTTTTTGTGACTGCTGGACAGGAATCTAGCCATGGCCTTCAGTTGTAAAGAATCCTTTCTGCCTGTTGAATCCACTTTACTCTGAGACTGAAGGTAACCAAGTCTGATAATCCCTGGTAAATGTTATTTTAATTGAAGGAAGATCAAGCCTTAGGCACAGGATACATCTTCTAAGACTATCAATATCAATATCAATTTCAGAATCCCAACCCATCCCTTTCCAAATTCCTTACAAGGACTTTCATGCCTCTGTATTTTTACTAGAAGGCAGTAATTATTTATGAGTACAGCAGCAACATAGCACTCAACAGATTAAACATCAAATCAAATAATGCATATCCAGGCAAAGTTTCTGGGTGCATCCAGCTTTTAGGACACCTACTTATAGACCTTTCTGGAGGACCCAAATGACCATCACTAAAATGATGAAAATTCCAATGACAATGTTCAGGACCGTTTTGTAAAATTGACTAAAATGCATAATTTCAAGATGAAATATTACTTTTTTTTTTTAATCCCCAGACAATAGCTTGTCTTGGAGCAAAAGTTTACTGCACATCTCAAACAGTACAGCAGTAAGGGCAGAGTCATTCTGGTCTTGCAGATGCCAGATTTGAGGACTGAGGCCCTGAGGAGAAGTCAGGTGTACTAGTTCGAAAGCAAACTGGTGGGAGATCCTAAGTCAGAAATGCAATTTAACAGGAAAATTAAAATAAATGCAATAATACAGAAAGACAGAGACAGAATACAACCTGACCTCCACCTGGTCAGGGTGTAGGCAGCCGTCTGATTAAATAGTGGCTGCAGTCCTGTTAAAGTGATAGATGTGATTCTGTTGAAGCAGTGATGCCGTAGAAGTGTTTCATCTTTGAATTTCCAGTGGTGGTTATGGAGCTCTTGTCCTCTGGGAATTCAGTGGATAAGGCTGCTTGTGATGTTTCAAATCTCAGATTATACCCAGTTAGGAATGCTTGGTTCCTCCCTGTGGGCGGAGTACCTCACGATGGGATGATGTAATTTTATCAGTCATGCAGTGAGACTGTGTGGCCCATAAACAGAAGATATCCCCTGGAGTTGTCAGGAATGAGTAATGAAGGAGGTAAAGAGCACTGCCTCACCTGGTTTAAACTGCTTATGAAAATGGTGATTGAATGCATACTTTTGGGTACATCTTACATTGTAACCTAAGACAACAGGCTAGAGGGGCACTTGCAGCTTCTCAGCCTATTCCTTCCTGAAATTCCAGCCAGATAACTCGCAGCCTAAGACTACCAGGCTACAAAGCTGATCACAAGTAATAGATCTTACTGTAAGATACGGATTCTGGTACCATTTGGTGTGTGCTTGGGCCTTTCTATACATACAGCCACAGACAGTCCTGTCCAAAAGGCACTCATCATCGAGACACCGGTGATAAGACATAGTAAGGGAAAATTAAGCATCATTAAAGCAAAGGGTACTGACAGCATCTTTAACCTGTCACTTTAGTGGGAAGATGGTATATTTGGAGATTAAGACCCTTACTTTCCTTCCTGTTTAAAATAGCTTATTCTATGGAGGAAAAATGCCTCATTCCTTCTTTCTTTCTGAAAAAGAAGGTAGGCCATTTCTATTTTGGCAATTCATATTTCAAAAATAGTGACTACCTGCAGCAGAAAAAAATTTTAAAAAGCATATTGGACCTTAAATATGAAAACCTAAGAGAACTTGGAAAATAGAAATAAAAGAAATATTTCTGCTTCCTTGTTGCCAATGTGGTCTTGGAGGGGACACTTAATAAAGGTAAACAAGGATTTCTAGCACTCTACGTTGCGCAGCCTTTGAGCCCAGTGTGTTGAAACTGTCTTGGCAGAGAAGACAAACTGTAGGATGGGAGCATTTATCTGGAAGAGAATGCAGGTAAGAACAGTACCAATGTGTGCTTTGAAGGTAGAATGGTTCTTACTCTTTTGTGGCATATCTGGTTCTGGAGGTTTGCCTAGAGATGGAGTCTCTTCTGGACTATCAATAAAGGGATCTAGTGTACTGCTTGTAGTTATTCCAAAGGACCAATTTATGATGCCAACAATATTGAGCCCAGTTCTGTTTCCTTGGAAATATAACAAAATTTTAATAATATTCTGTAGTTACCATTCTCATCTCCATCAAAATTTCTTTG
>WBNO01010173.1:4715-15187 GCA_013400575.1 Peucedramus taeniatus
TAACAGCTTTAAGAGCCAAGCAATTTGAGCAGAATGGGAAACCATTCTCATGTGAGTAACAGAAATAACTATGTTACCTTAGATTTGGGATTTCTTTCTTTTAAAGCAATCCCAAGAAATAAACCTTCACGAACTTAGAAATCTCTGTTACAAAAAACAAGGTAGCTAGCCAATGATCTAGCCACTGATCTAAACAGTTATGGCTCTTTTCCCACTAAACCATTATTAAAACCCCACATATCAAATTATAGCAGCTTATTCACAAATCTCTTTTGTTTGATACAGGAATAAAATATACAGTTCCTATTTCTACAGTAGTTCCCATCAGTTCTCAAAAATCTCTAAAGAAATTACATTAACTCAGTAAAAGTGCCAATTCCATAGTCCCTTAAAAAGTTTATTTTCGGTTCTTTTCTTCTTGGGTTTCATTTTTTTAAATTACAAAAGGTCAGTATCATACATATCAAAAGAGTTCCGAAGAGCAACAGGAAAGAGATTCGATTTGTATTTCTTCCCAAATAAAGACCTTTTACTGTTTCCCGTGTGGACTTTCAGAAGGAGATAGCAAGGAGCGCTCTTTTTGTTCTCATAAAATATAACAAAGAATTCCGTTGTTTCTGATAAAAGTAACTGATATATGAGACATCATTATCTTAGAAATAGAGGTCTGTGAGATGTTCCGAGTTAATGACTAATAGAAAATTCAGAAGATTAAAAACAAGTTTCTGAATTTTAATTATTCAATGAAAAAAATTACATAGTATTTGAAGTCTAGTGCATTTGTATGGATCTGCCTGTTGAAACTGAAGTACAGTAACTTTCTCAGACTTTAGAATGAAATTATCATTCTTTAAGGTAGTGAAAGAGTTGACCTCAAACTAGAAATAACCTAGACCACGTGCATCAAAAAGGACAAGGAAAGTACAGCAATGCAGTTCCCATTGAAAGAAGAAGTAGTTCTGTGTAGTACTTCCTAATTTTTTTGTATACTTTTAACACTAACTTAGTGGAATTTAGTTCCAGGCCTTACAGAGAGCACCTGCAGCGCAAACTTTTTAGAAGTTTATAAATAATTCCATAGCTCAATTTTTTCTGAGACAAAACAGGATTAATTCTAAATCATTTTTCTTTATCATAATCACTGATATTCCAACTTTCATTCTGTCTCTTTGGTGTAAGTTAATTCTGGCTAGTAAAAATCTCATACCTTGAACTATATTTTTAAAATATCTTTGTGGAGTGCTTTCATTAATATCTTCACTTTCTTCAGCTCCAGCAAAAACTTTTTCCAAGTCTTCACCATCTGCTCTAGCCCAGCAAAAACTACTGAATTTCAAAGTGCCAGACCCTTCCAGAAGAATCTATTAGAACAAACAAAATCCAATACAATACTATCATATACTACAACTGAAATTTCCAACACGAAATAATTTATTATAAAAATAATCACAATCTCAAACCATTTAAGTACATAGAGAGGATCACTATAACCAAAACCACTGAAGTTTTCTTTTAAGTCAATGCCAATAGTGTCTTTTTTCTTACAACCAAAAGTACCCCAATAGAACCCTTAACAGGTTCAATGTGCACTTTTGTTTATTCATTATTAAACNCTAAATAAACAATGACGTTACTAGAGAAAAGTTAGTTTAAAAAAGTTAGCTAAAGTAGAGTAAAATTGCAGAGGAAAATATAAGTGTAGTAAAACCAAACAGATCTTCATTAGAGGGAAAATAAAAGGAATTTTTCTCATTTTATGTAGCAGAAACTTCCATAGATTTTGTCTGATGATGCTGAGTTTTCTCTGACCAGTCACTGCTTATTCTTCAAACTAAAAACTTCATAATCCCAAAAGCCTTGTTTAGAGAAGAAGCTCATTCAACCAGAAGCAGGAAGGGCACAGAAGCCTTAACTTTAGCATTTTGCTTCCTGTTGAAATGAGCACCTTACAGCAGCATTCCTCTTTGGAAGACTACTGAGTCATCTACACTATGCTTTACTCATGTATTTTTAGTGCTTTTGGGTCCACAAATGACAGGAACTGAGTAGAATTATGAAAGATTTTACCAAAAATTCAGAGAATGTCAACTTGATCATTTAAGATCAAGGTCTAAACCAATTACTATTAAGCAAATTTTTTTATTATAGTCATATTCTGGTGACTACATGAATTAAAAACAAACACAGACTTTAGCAAATCTCTATGTAAATTACAGACATACACAAAATGAGAAACTACATAAAGACTTGTATTTTTTTACAGAAATAAGATGATAATTTCCATGGTATGCGCAAACAATATAGAAAGTTATTAACAAAGAAACTTTAGTTAAATTTACTCCCTCATTAACATTTTTTATGACTGCAAAATATTCTACAGCATGATAGAATAATAAAAAATTTATGCCTCAAGGGACAGAGAACTAAAATCTTTCATTAAATAAACGAGTACACCAAAGCAAAAAGAATATATCACATTGTACCAGATATATACCAAGGAAAGAAATCAATTATATCATAAAGTATTCAAGCTACAGACTTGTCTCTGATTGTCTTCACATGTATTATAAAACTCAATTGACCTCACAACTGAGGTAAGCTTCTTCCAAAGGGTAAAATACAAATAATAAAATAAATGCTGATGGCACGAAAAGTAACATCCAGTGTCCCTGTAGATAATACTCCTCCTCACCTTTCCAGGCTTCAATTCACAATAGATTATTCCATGCTTATGAATGTGGTATAAACCAGTAACCAGCTCAACACCAAATTCTCTCACCACATCTTCTGGTAGACATTCATCCTGAGCAATGACAGACTCTAGAGAACCACCTGAAATACACATAGTCAGCAAGTGCATATAAAGAAGAGGTCACACAAGTAATGCCCAAATTACATAAACTTCAAAAGATGAAAAACCAGTATCAGTAGATATTAAAAATATTTCTTGATATCTAATAGTTACAAAATCTAAGATGCACAAAAAATTATTTTCAATACTGTAACAAAATCTTAATTATATCTGGAATAAAACTGACTGCATGACTTCAAAACTTCTTCAGTATTATTTTACAAAGGAAACCGAAGGGAAAAAAGAAATCCAGAAATTGTGTCACTTCACAGTGTAATAGTATCCAATGCTTTTATTAAAATTCCTTAACCAGATTCCTGATGCACAAGTTAAAAGAATAAATATTACCAACAGCAGGCTATCAACTTCTAAGAACAATTACTAAAACTAAGAGCAAACCACTTTCCACCGAATTCAGAGACAACAGAAATAGCAAAACTGTGTTACAGTCTGAGGTGCTGAGGTCAGCTATGTCCAAAAGATAAATTATTTTTCTGTATTTCACTTTCTAGGTTTCTCACACAAATCCCAACTTCCCATAGCAATAAGTCCTAATCACAGCTTTCTGGACTTCTTATCCTAACATGAGATCCTTCTCCATCCTTCCAAAATTGCCACTCTCTTTCTCAATTAAGTTCCAACCAACCCTTTGTTTCTGATCAGATTACACTTACAAAGCCTTCCAAATAACCCTCACATATATCCCTCTACCACCTGTATTCTTCACTGGGCTTCACACTCACTCTCTACACTTCTCCCCACTAGTTTTTACTGTTTCTGTACCCTTACAAACACTTCTCTTCGTTCCCCCATCCCCTACTTCTTCATTTTCCAGTGATTCTCAGGTATGTCATCAGACCTATCCCATTTGAGTCATTCCCGTCCTAAATATTCACGGCACTTAGACTTCTTCTATTCTCATTCCTTACAACTTCATTGATCATTCTTTATGTTCCTTTCTGTCCCAGTCCCCTATTCTGAGCTCCATATTCCCATCTTTCCCCAAATCCCTTTTTTCAGCCCCACTTGGTCCCTTACTAGTCCTGCTTCAAATCTGTTTGCCTGAGACTAAAGTCTGCATGCCATGAATTATCTGTAATGTCCTAG
Organism: Peucedramus taeniatus; assembly: GCA_013400575.1. Taxonomy (NCBI): domain Eukaryota; kingdom Metazoa; phylum Chordata; class Aves; order Passeriformes; family Fringillidae; genus Peucedramus; species Peucedramus taeniatus. Next base: position 8,674 of record WBNO01010173.1, read on the forward strand.
GCTATCTGTCGTTTATATCCTAGCCAAAATCATGCTGATAAAAACAAAAAACAAAACAAACAAAGAAAACCCCACAAATTTAAGACCCTGAATGAAAGAGGGATTAGGAAACTTTTAATAGACATGGATACTAGATCTTGTATTCCAAATCACATAGTAGATTTCCCTGAACTTTTTTTCAACTTGATCAGTCATTTCTTTCAGAGGGTCTGTCATTACAGTACTCTTCCAATTATTCAGCACTGCTGAATCTTAACATTATTTTCTTTCTTAGCCTTTTTATGCTAGTTAGTGTGTTGCTGTTGAGAAATTACACAGACTCACTAGAAAGCTGGTTTGCATAGCATCTCACTTTATATTGAAAATCTCTCTTTTATACACTGTTCTGACACAGACAGACCAGATTAGTCAATTAATCAATACATTTCACCTGATTAGCTAATTAACAAAAACACCTTTCTTATAAACAATCTTTGAGAAAAACAAGAAAACAGAGAGTAAGAAAGCAACACCTGCAGGCTGTTTATAATAATAAGCTATCATTGTTTCTCTTCAACTACCTAAAGTCTCACAAGCCAATCCTGAGAAAACTTATCTAGTTTCTAGCTCTCTAACCAGGCTATCACATCCACATTAATTAATCAGTCATTCCTTTAAAACCAAGCCCATACTACAGAGAAGAATTTTCAATAAAGAATTTTCCATCACATTTAATTACTGTTTCTTACAATGCAATTTAGAGGACTACATACAGAATAATTCCATAATATGGCCAAACACACAAAGAAAAAAAGTAATTAAATCAGCAACACAGAAATATTTTGCATCTGATAACAGAAACTATCTTTGAGACAAGTGAGAGAAATCTTCCATATTTCAAAAGCATTTTTCAAGTCTCAACAAAATTAAGAAGAAATCCCCATCTTACTCTGAGTTAGCTCCAAGACACTCACCTTGCAGCAAACTATAAAACTGCAAGGTAAAACACCTGTTAATTGTTCAACAATAAAAGGCTGCCTGTCTAATAACTTAAATATGTACCCCAAAGTTAGACTAAGCAAGTAGACCAAAGCCTCCATATGAGCCATTAAAATCACTTTTAATCACTGAAAGAATGACCTAACTTTTTTTCTCAGAAGTTGTACATTTTCTTCTTCAGTAATTTTTCAAACACAATTCTAGATAAAAAAAAAAGGTTGGGTGTAACACGGACTTTTACGATTAAACAAACTCCAAAATCTTAGCATGCATTACATGCATATTGGCTCTCTTTTCTTTCCTTTCCATATGGAGGAAAGCATGCTGTCAGAAGTTTAAAACATGCATTCATCACAATGAAAGAAATCTTGTAAAGATTCAATCTATGTAAAGATAGATTGATAAGAACTTATCAAAACTAAGTGAACCACTTAATTCAGTTCTGGGTTCTCAGAGTTTCCAAATTATGGTTTTAACATGGAAATCAAAATACTTATACTGAATAGGAAAAAAATTTAAATTATTCACTTTACCTGCTGAATTCCCCTTTGAATAAAAATCAATTTGAATAATATTAAGTCATTAGAACATTATAACTTGATTTGCTCCTTAATGTCTTTTAAAAGAGAATGCCAAAGCTGTCAGTCCTTAGAAAATTTCTGAAGTAATTTTTACTGAGCTACTTTCTGACTATTCACAATTTGCTTTTATATTCCCTGATTGGCCTTCTCTCTTCAGTTCTTAAAAACCAACATGATGTAACTCAATTTTTCAAAGATGCATACAGTGAAGTAAAGGAGAAGCATGATTTCAATTGATTTCTAAAAATGTTTCCAAGAGCAAAACCACTTTTATATATAAACAGGATTCTCAAGTTAATAATCAGATAATTATACTTTTTTCAAAGATCTAAGCATTTGTTGTGAAGAAGCTCTAAGAAATCTCTTATAAATACTCATTCTATAAATGTTTACCTTTGAGCTTATCTTACCTGTGCATAATTCCACTACAAGCCAGAGATGGTTGCTTGTTTCATACCATTCATAAAATGTCACTATATTCTTATGTGTGAGTCCCTGAGTCAGACGAACCTAGAGTGAAGTTTTTAACATACTTAAGTAGGGGGAAGACATAAATGCATATATATGGACTTGAGGCACGGGAACAAGAAACAATACAATCTACTCTAGATTAGCTACTTGTTCTCTTGCCTTTTCTAGTGCACTAACATTATTTTTCAAATATTTTCATGTTCCATGTATGTTGAGAAAAGGTAATTTTCCTCACAGACCCTGCCCAACTCACCTGTTTTCAAAATACAGGAAAAAAACCCAGTAAGTTCCCACCTCAAAATTATAAATATTATTTAACCTTCCTGCACCACTAAATAATAAACTGGAAATCAGAATTTGGAGACAAACTTGCACTCCTACATTTCTTTTCATTTGGAGACAAACTTGCACTCATACATTTCTTTTCAATAACAATACAAACGAGAGATAATACAGCAAGAAGTGAAAAGAAGCTTTTCCATCATTCTTAATCTTACCAGACAAGGAAAAGCATTCAAGAGACCCTGAAAATCTGTATTTCTATAACACCTACATGGCCTAATCTCTACAGAAGCCTGTTTTTTGCTAGAGTGGTATGTAAGGTATCTCCAAGAGATTTCTAAGGTCAATACACTTCTAAGAACAAAAAAGTTTCCAGGAAATGATCATTGAAACAATGAGAGGGAACATGAAACTGTATCAGTTTTGCATGGCAAGGTTTCAGTATCCAGATGGGGAGGTGTACAGGACTGGCTTCTGTGAGAAGCTGATGGAAGTTTCCCCTGTGTCTGACAGAGCCAATCTCAGCCAGCTCCAAGACAGACCCACTGCTGGCCAATGCCAACCCATCAGTGATAGTGGCAGCACCTCTGGGATAACATTTAAAAAGGGGGGAAAACACTCCTGTGTAAGAGCAGCAGGGGAGAGGAGTGAGAACATGTGACAGAAACTACCCCGCAGACACCAAGGTCAGTGCAGAATGAGGGGCAGAAGGTGCTCCAGGAGCTGGAGCAGAGATTCCCCTGCAGCCCCTGGTGAAGGCCAGTGAGGCAAAGCTGTCCCTCTGCAGCCCGTGGAGGTCCATGGCAGAGCACAGACCCACTTGCAGCCTGTTGTGGAGCCCACTCCAGAGCAGATGGAAACCCAAGGGAAGCTGTGACTTTCAGAAGTCTGTGCTGGAGCAGGCTCTTGTTAGGACCTGCAGACCCATGGAGAGAGGAGCCCACGCCAGTTGCTGGCAGGACACGTAACCTTGTGGGAACTCACACTGGAACAGCCTGTTCCTGAGAGACTGCACCCCAGGGAAAGGGGGTGCCACGTTGGAGCAGTGCATGAAGAACTGCAGCCTGTGGGAATGACCAACACTGAAGAAGGTTGTGGAGAATTGTCTCCCATGGGAGAGACTCCCCACTGGAGCAGGGGAAGAGCATGAGGAGAAAGGAGCAACAGAGACAGCATCTAATGTACTGACCCCACTCCCCATCTCCCTGCATCTCTGGCAAGGGAGGATAGAGAGAAAACTGGGAGTAAAGCTGAGCCCAGGAAGAAGGAGAGGTGGGAGAATGGTGTTTTAAGATTTGGTTTTATTTACCATGATCCTACTCTGGCAATAAATTAAATTACTTTCTCTAAATCAAGTCTGTTTTGCCTGTGAAGGCAATCGGTGAGTGATCTCTCCCTACTCTTATATTAACCCTTCACTGTATTTTCTGACTCCTGTCCAGTTGAAGAAGGGAGTGATAGAGCAGATTTGGTGGGAACCTGGCATCCAGCCAAGGTTAACCCACTACAGAAACAAAATGTACCTACTGGAAAAATAAAATACTTGAACTGTGTAACTGCATCAGTTTCCTTTCCTTAAAGCTTTGCCAAGATTTTACAAACCAGAATTGATTTAGCTTAAAAGGTATTCTTTCATCAAAAACAATTTCCTCTTGCTAAGTAAGAAATTGATTGTTTACTGGAAGTTACTGCTACCACTGGATCTGCACAACTAATAATAAGATAAAGCAACCCACCACACATAACTATTTTTACAGGTTCACTGACACATCACAGAAACAGTAAGACTGTAAACATGTGGTTATACATGCAATCTGAAAACCAATAAAATCATAATAAGAAATATATATATTTAAAGAAGACTGTATTTAAAGAATAAGAACTTAAAATCTTGAGAAGCTGGTCTAAATGTGACAAACTCCACCTAAAGCAGCACATGGCACTTTTCTATAACTTGTGCAACCAGAATTTTGTAGGCTGTATTCTTTTCCCAGATTTAGCAGGAAAAGAAACCCCATTACTTACCCAATTTGCTACTCCAGCTCTCTTGCCTTTATCACAGCAAACAATGGCAACAAAATTAATTGTCCCCTTTCTTCTCCCTTTATAAACTACTGTTGTATTTCCTCTTCCAACCTCCTCATACAAAACGAAGTTCTCCATGCTTTAGGATGCTTCACAGGCAACAGACTGGAAACATGGCATTAGTCTCATAAACAAATAAACCTAAAGAAAGGAGGAGAAAGGGGAAGCCTTCAAACTTAATGGTCATTCATGAATAGTATTTACCCTCCCAATTATCATGAATAGGGATTCCATACTTCCAGAAAGATTGAATATAATTACCTAACAGAAGACCTCCTCTCAGGAAATGTGATCAAAATTTTGAAAAGGTGAATTTCACACTTCCAAAGATCTTATTCAAAAAGTAATAGATAGCCTAGTAGATACAAATTCTAAATAGTATTATCTGTAAAAATGCAAGCGTCTACAGGGAAAAGAGAATATACTCTGATTCTCAAGAGTAATGGCTATGTCTTTATTGCAGTACACAAACCAATGGAGCATAGACTCATAAAATCATAGAATGACTTGGGCCTTAAAGATCATCTTGTTCCAATGCCCCTGCTGTGCGCAGGAACACATCCCACTAGAACACTGTACTCAATGTCCCATTCAACTGAGCCTTGAACACTGCCAGGGATGCGACACCCACATCTTTGACACACAAAACAGACTTTCAACAGATGGATTTTGACATAAAGTAAAAAGAGATCAAATAAACTGATACAAAAGGTGAAAAGATGAGGTAAGAAGGCCGCCATGGAAGCCTCCCAAGCCACCACCTGTAACGAAGCAGGTGAGGACCTCCACAGAAGCACTCAAAGCAGCAGCCTCCAGGTGCCGAGGGAATTGATTTGCTCTGGGCCGGACACAGGACCAACATACCAAGGAGATGCGGTTCCCTCTCTTTACGAAGGAATGGCCAAAACCACTCCGAACCGAGCAGCCCGCGCACGACCCGCGATCCCCTGCCCTCCCAGCTCCCTCGGGGGCGGCCAGACTTGAGACGCTGCACGGCGGCTCCGGAAACACAGCCGCCTCCCGACCCACTCGCAGCACAGGAGAGGGGGCCGTGGGGTCTCAGGAGCGCTCCAGCGGAGCGTTCCAGCTCCGCTCCCGAACTCGGACCGAGGGACGGCGGCGGAGGGAACGAGAGGGCGGTGAGGGATGGGGGGGGNCGCGCTCCGCCAGATAACGGCCGCCAACGTGCGCGGGAAAAGGGGAAAGGTACGAGAGCCGTACCGGTGTGCGGGGCTGGAACCGGCGGGAAAGGGTGTAAACGACAGCCGTAGCTGTGCCGGGGATGGACCCGGCGGGAAAGAGGGCGAACGACAGCCGCACCCGTGTGCGGGGGATGTAACCGCTGGGAAAGGAGGGGAACGACAGCCGCACCTGTGTCGGGGATGGACCTGGCGGAAAAGCAGGAAAGGAACGACAGCCGTACCTGCGCCGGTAATGGACCCGGCGTGAAAGGAGGGGAACCACAGCCGTAGTGCGGCGCGGGATGGACCACCGCCATCAACTGAAACGGCGGAGCCCCGCCCCCAGGACGGAGTCTCCCATGCCCCGGTGGCAGTGTCCGGATGGGACACTGGTCCCTGCGCGCCACAAAACACAGGCAAGCGAGAAAGGCACCGGCTCAGCAGGCAGGGTCATTCCGGGAACTGGAGAGTTTTGCTGTCCTTTATTCCAGCTGGAAAGCACCGCCAGCTCCCACCGGGCTGCGTCCCCGCACCCCCCGCACGCTACTCGGATGGCCGCAACCGCACGCGCGTTTCCAGGAGACGGCGCCGGACGCCGGAAGCGGAGTGAAGCCCCATTGGGCTGAGGGGCGCCCACGTCAGGGCGGGACCACCGGGCGGCGAGCGGGGAGGGTGAGGGGGAGTTCCCGGATGTTGGTGAGGGGAGCACGGGGGCTGGCGCGTCCGTCGGGGAAGGTCCGGCTGCCGCCGGCAGCCTGTGCTGCTGGGACTGCTCTATGCAAGCTAAGCAGTCAAAACGGCAGATCGTGTCCTCAGCCGTGCCATGGCCTTCTGCAAGCGCCTAATTGACGGACACTATTCTTGTGACAAAATTTAGCCCTTGAAACAAGCGTTTTCTATGTTTAACAATAACGTGGACTTTTCACCTCTTTTTTT
>WBNO01010173.1:24079-49868 GCA_013400575.1 Peucedramus taeniatus
ATGCGGGGATGCGGGGCGGCACCGGCGCGGCCGCCTCTGCCCCCGGTCGCCCCCAGATGAACGAGCGGGTGCGGGGGGCGCCTGCGGGAGCTGCGGTGCGCGGGCGAGGCCTGCAGCTCTCGCCGGCCTGCGGAACGGGGGTGAGCAAGGTGCAGCCGCTCTTCCTTCTCCTCGGGCCCCTCGACCTTCACAGCCGGCTGGCTCGGGGGCGGGCGCTGCGCCTGGCTCTGATGCCTGTGCTCTTTTGTCCCTTCCGCGCCCTGAAAGGAAAGAAGCACATGAGTGGAATTGCGTACCGAAGGTCAAGAATCGCTCGCAGAATTGTGCCTCTGCATTATTTACAGCTAAACTGCTGCTGTTCTCAGATACAAGGGTCCCTGCATGCAGAAGTAGCTTTCTAGCCGTCGCAGAGTGACCTGCAAATACTGACTCGGTTTCTTCATCGTTGGGGATTATGGATAGCTTTTGGCAGTATTCCACAGTTTAAAATTACTAAAATACTCCATTATGGTTTTTAGCAAGTTTGAGCTGTTGGTGCCTCTTTTGCTTTGCATCTGACGGTTTTGGAACTTCATCTATAGATGAGGTTTCTTTCAGGTAAAATTAGGGAAGAGTTAGGAAATTTCCAAAGAAATGGAACATCTACTTAACGAGTGGGAGCCAGTGTTCATGTTCTCCCTCTGTCTGACTTCAGGAGAAGTCTCCGTGTGGACACTTTTATGCCTTGCAATCTGTAACCTTATTTGAACCTTTCAGTCCGCTGAGATTAAGTCGTGGGTGTAATGGTTTTTGCAATCAGGAAAGCAACAGCAGAAAAAAAAAAGCAAACAACAACAACAAAAAAAGTTAAAACCAAACAACAGTTATGATGACCAGTTTGCCGTATGTGCCTGTTTTACTGCTGTGTGTACTGTTTTTTGCAGTTGCATGTACTGTTTGTAATACCCTGGCTTCTACCTGTGCTGGAATTACTCCGGGTTTAAACATGTTTGTCCTAGTAGAGCTCTTTTGGAGTTAGCAGAAGAAGCCTGGAGGAGGAGGGAGTGTTGTCTCCAAGCCCAGGGACTGTATTCACAAAACTGTGAAAAGGTTACAGTGCCTTCTCTGAGGCGCTGTAACCTGTTTTAACTGAGTCAGAGCAACCTGTGATGACAATAAGAAAATTATATTAAGCCATTAAGCTTACTTCACTGTTTTTCAATGAGCATCATTGCAAGTGAGGAAAACCAGAATGGTAAAAATCCTAGTGGAAGGGCAGGAGTTTTCAGCTTTTAATGTGAACTATTGAGTGGAGACCAGACGGCTGTATGAACAGATAGGATGGATAGATTGTAAATTTCTGCTGAAGTAAAACAAAAGTTTGTCAGTTGCATGAATGAACCCCCACTTGCTAGTGGATTGAACTGCATGATGGATGAGAGTAGTGGAAAGAAGTAGGATCTCTGGCTCTAGAGCAAAAAAAATCCCATACCAGACAAAAACCATCTGTTCAGTTATGTATTTTGTTGAGTTATGAACAAAAAAATCATACTGCAACTTGGTGCCTGTTCTACTGCACTGGGCAGCACAACAATATGCCAAGGAAGCATTAATGTGATTAGGCACATGCATTTATATATGTGGTGCTCCATGTTTGATATGTGGGTACTTAAAATCCCAGTGAAATATCCAGCTGCTGCAGCAGCCTCTGAGCGTCTGACTAGTTTAATCCAGAGTCCTGACTAATGAGGCAGGACCAGGATGTGATACACAAGTTTTACTGTGGATATTAATGGATGTTAACTTGGCACTCTGACAGTTTGTGGAATACAGGTGAGGGCTGATGGGAGTAAGCGAACTTGCACATACCAGAGAGCGAGATCAGATTGGACAGATTTGCCTGTTCTGGTGGGAACTTCTGCTCTGCTGCAGTTCACGCCTGAGCTCCTTGCTGCTCCACACATTCTGTCTCCTGTAACAGATTACCAGCTGCTTTTGTAGAAGTAATTCGATCCTAATCTTTCAGTGTGCTCTGAGGATTTTATTTATACTCTAGCCAATCTGCTTTGGGATAGAATAATGAGATTAGTATTGCAGAAATTAGTGCAGGTTAAATATTTTTGTTTTAAATGAGTACTTGATCAATATTATTGTGCTTACTGTTGCTATAATACTGAAAAGGAAAAATGCTAAAACTTCCCACTGTGTCTGCTGTGATAGACTGTAAACTGAATGCAATATACTTTTTTTTTTAAATAGTTCTGTAGAAAGGATTCTCAGAATGAGTGCTATTGAGGCAGCATCTGCAATATTGAAAGACAAGATGTTAAAACCAAACCTTTTACCCTTTCTAAAAGCTGTACACATTTTTCTTCAAAATAGTTTTCTATGTTATTTAAAATTTTCCTTGGGAGAGGAGAGATAGTTAAACAAGAAGGCAGTGTATGCATTTGTTTGAAATACATTTCTTTCCTAAATCTTTAAATGTTGTTGATTTCCAGGGTTGAGATTTGTTTAGTGCTCCTTCTGCCAGGACCAGAAATAGCATTTGTAGGAAGTTACTTGTTTTGGGTTGTCTAGGTGTTGTATGTTGTAAGTGATACTCAAGTCAAGGTTGGTCATTTATTGTTAATTTGCAGAGAATTGTGTATTCTTTGTTTAAAATTTTGAACCATATAGCTTTCCCTCTACCTCAGTAAAAATGAGTGCCTGCTCTAATAAGTCTCCAATATTAGGCTGGGTACTTAATTGGTGTATTTTTGAATAACCCTGTTTTAACTCTTACAAAGCTGTCGTTTGACTTCACACACTACTTATTTCCTAATATTTCCAAATTAATGTAAGAACAGCCAGACCAGTAGAACTGGTCTGTGTTATTGGGAGTCATGATAACCACAATATGGAAATAGTAGCTGTGCTTTTTCCTGTTGGTCAGAAATATGTTACTGATAGGTAGGCTTTTACAATTAGTTCTCTTTTCCTTTTTGAACTATTCCTTTTCTCCAGATGTACCTGACAGTTCTGCCTCTGTGAGAAGCTTAGTGTTGCCACCAAGATCAACATTCAAGAATAAATACGCTTAAATTGCGCATAAAATGACCAAAGGCATACTGGCGTCATCCCCTGGGATGCTCGTGTTCCTTGATTCTGCTGGGAGTGAGATTGTCACTTGTGTTCTTCAGAAAGGCTGTGAAAAGGAACAGATTCTGGTAGTGACTGCACACCAAGTGGCTTTCAGAGTTATCATAAAAACATAGTAAGTAAGAGAACTGCTTTCTAGTCACTAAATGACAGTGATGGCATGCCAGTTGTAGGCAGTTCAGTTAATGTACGAAGCTGTGTAGGGCTGGAACTGTAAAACTGGCGTGCAGGGCACTCTGCAGTGCCTGTGCTGTGAAGGTATGTTTCCCTGGTCATGTATGTATCATTAAAACTCCACAGGCAATGCCACTGAAACCTTGGAATGCTGCACCTGTATGAAGGGCTCAATTTTGTGTATTCAGTTGTGGGATCAGTGCTACTTGGAGAGATAAAAATCTTGAGAATGAACTTCCTGTTAACATAGGCTTTCCAAGATACCAGTTGGTGTCTGATTCAAAGCCTTCCTGCTTACTCTATGGTTTGACTGAGATAGCTGTGAGTTTACAAGCACTTTTATTTTACTTTGTAGTGAATAGCGTGATGTTTCCTAAGTAAATTTCAGGAGTTCACTGACACTGTTCTTTGTCTAAAACTTTGTCCTCTGTTTGAACTTTAAATCATCAATACTTCTGTTTTTTATTGGAGCCTATTGATTACAGTGCAAAAAGTCCTGCCATATAGTCATTCTGCTTATGGTTGACCAGCTAAGAGGCTTATTGATAGTACACACAGATTAGCTCAGAGATAATTCTTAGATTCAATTATGTTGGCAGATTTGCTTTAGTTAAATCAGTGAGTGGCCGTACTGAAGCTGATTCTTTGCCTTATCTTGCAGCTTCTCTGGACAGGATTGTCTAACCTTGCTGTCCATTAGATCCTGAAATCCCAAATGAGACTGCTGCTCTGTAATTGTCATATTTTCTTGTGTGCATATTTGGGGTTTTTTTGGTAATGATATGGATAGCTTAGTGTGTTAGAGCCCTGTTGGTTTTGCTTGTGTTTATAGCAAAAGTTCAGAATGCTGCAGCAGAGTATTAGAAAGAAGGAAGGAAATGTGGGAAGAGCTTGGTTTAAAAGCCCTTGCAAAGTTTCATTATTGGCTTGGTTTGATGTTAGACCATGCTGCTGCCCAGCAGAGCAGATTTTCCCACGGCTGTGGGTTCCCTCTACTATCCCCTTCCATATTATGGTGCTTGGAATTGAGTCCTTGATGCAGGCAAGAGCTGTTTTTAAGGTTAATTTTTAGACTGTCTGTCCTGGGCACCTGAGCAGCTGTTAGCAGCAAGCAAAGAAAGCAATAGTAGTAAGTGGGTGGGACTTTGGTATCAGGAGAGATTAGTCTTTAGTGAACATGAGCTGGTTTTGAAACCGCTACACTCCAAGCTGTGATATAACCAAGACTAGTTGTGTGTTGGTAGATGAGATGCTGAGGCTGACAATAACTTGCTGCATATTTTTGTGCTTATGGCATGTTCTTGGCTCCAAGCACCTGTATGAATAGAAGAGAGAAATACTGATCTCTGTAGGAAGGTTGCTTCTTCGGTGGATCACAGCGGGGTTAAGATTAGGAGGGATTTCTTGAGGTCATCAGGTCCAACCTGCCTGCTCAAGCAGGGTCATCCTAAAGCACTTGACACAGGTCTGTGTCACGACAGCATCTGAATATCTTCAAGGCTGGAGACTCCATTGCCTCCCTGAGCAGCCTCAGTCAGGGCCTGGTCACTCCCAAAGGGAAAAAATGTTCCGGGATGTTCAGAGGGAACTGCTCGTGTTTCAGTATGTGCCCATCACTCTGTTCCTGTCTAGGAAACACGGAAAGAGCCTGGCTCTGTCCTCTCTCCTTGCAGGTATTTATACCATTGATGAGATCTCCCTGAACCTTCTCATCTCCAGCTATCAGTCACAGCTCTCTCAGCCTCTTCTCATAGGAGAAGTGCCCTGGTTTTCTTTCTTTGTCTTAGTGGCCAGTCACTGTCCTCTCTCCACTATGTTCATCTTTTCCTTGTACTGGAGCACCCAGAATTGGACACAGTACCCCAGGTGTGGCCTCACCAGTGCCAACTAGATGGGAGGGATCACCTCTCATCTGGCTTCCCAGTTAAAGGAAAAAATGTGTGAACCCCCTGCTCTGCTATGTAATAATTCCATGCTTTAAACAGAGCGCAGAAAAACTGCTCATCATTAGTTTTCAATGAAGTTTAATGCTGAGTTGACTTGTTTCATCTTTTAATAGAAATCAAAGGTTAGGAAAATGTTCATACAGTGGAAACTTTTATAGCCTAGGGAGGAAGAATGAAAACTATGGATACATTGAATTAGTAACATGTGCCTCTTTTGAGGAGCTTAGTTGACTACTGCAAATTGGAATCAGTCAGTGCATTTTTGCATTGTATGTTCATGTAAATTCTAAATTTCATCTTTTTAAAGGCAGCTGCTGGTAATGTCATATTGGAATCTAATTTCAAGCAAATCAGGACCCTGTATGAATTATGGTCTGACAGCAGACACAATTTGGTGTCCTAGGGAGACTGAAGTGCAGTTTTGTTTTAAGAGAGGAGTATTTTTTTTTTAATCTCATCAATATCTGCTATGGGAAATGAAGACTTTTGCTGTCCTCTTTAATGTTTATGTAAGTGGAGCTTGTGTTACTAACAACATTGCCTGTCCCAGAAAGCCTGATTTCACTATCAGATACTCCACAGTTGCATATTTCGCAGGGGAGCAGCAGACACTCCTCTGCAGTAAGCAGAAACCTTGCAGTTCAAATCCGTGATAACCTATTGCCACAGTGAAACCTGTAAAATTAGCAGAACTGGAAGGCATTGGAACAATGTCAGAATCCTTAGACTCTCCTTTAAACCTGTTTTAAATGGAATTTCTTTCTCTGCAGCCGTGTCTGCTCGTAGTAGCTATTTCTGAGGAGGTATTAAGCACTGTTGATGAAGAGGAATGAGGTGGAAATCAATCTTTCTTTTAACATGTTTTTGCAATAGATCTTCTGCTGCAGTCACAAATGGCAGTGCTGTCAGAAAGAAATTGTGGGCTTCTGTTGTGTTCAGGTAATACTCCAATAATGATCACTTCCAGGTATTTATGGAAGTCTTGTAATGAATTCTGCAAACCTGCACATGTGAAGGCCGTATTAAGGTCAGTCCTTTATGCCTGTATTTCCTGAGGGTCGTGTAACGTTGTTGGGTGGTAGATGAGCAAGTTATGGCTTGACCCAGTGAGTTGTGACTGACCTGAGAGCCACATGTTTCCAGTATAAGGCAATCTCAGCTGAAAATGTTTTTTTCTGATTGTCTGAAATGTTTGTAACCTTTGATTACTCTTGTATTTGCTCACGAGAATTTTACCTTCTAGTGGCTTTCTCAAAAACTGTGATTTTGCAAGACATCAAAAGCCATTAGAATGAAGATGCTGAGAAAAGTTAAATATTGCATTTATCTGGCTGAGTCCTTTGTCCCAAAGTCCAGAGATGTGTGTACTGTCAAATTATTGGATGTATGTTTTGCTATAATTTTTTTTCTGCAGAGAGTATTGATTTCTCCATGACATTCACTTGTACTGCTTTTATCTATTAAATGAGGTTTTGTTTAGGAATTGTTGTACCTCAGGCAAATGCAACTTTCCTAAATACTTTGCCCTTTAACATTGCAAAAGCTGCAAAATATTCAATGTGAACTTCTAATGAGCTAAGTTTGTTTCAGCATTCATGAATCACAAAAATCAGTTTTCTCTTACTTTGCAATGGATGAAGGGTGGCAACAGGATCAAAATATTTGAAGTAATTCAGGAGTTCATGCCAGTACTAGAATTAAATCCAGTTTAAATCAAAAAACAGTTTAATCTGTTTAAAGGCTATCAGTCTCTTGGGGTCAGTGGATTGGCACATTCTGTAGCTATTTAGTGCCTGACAGGGTATGTGAAACAGGCAGCAACCTCAGTAGATGTGTGCTACACCTGCATTTTTTCCTACATTACTAAGGTTGATAGTGGACATTACTAATTCTCTTACAAAAGAAAAATTCCAGATGGCCCAAAAGACTTCTCCTGAGGAGCGTAGAGACTTGCTCAAGTAATTTGAGTGCATCTTCCAGAAGATAAACACATGTCTGGCAGATGGGTTGTGCAGAATAAGGTGATGCTACTTTTGCAGTAGTTATTTTAGTAAGATAGCTGGATTGTTAAACTACAATGGGATATTGCTATGAAAAAGATCAGTGTTCAAAATGAGAGCCTGGGATTTCACAGGCTGGGAACAGAGCACTTCCAAGACATGCCGTTATCTCACTTTGCTCACTGATGAATGTTCAGGGTAAATCAGTCTCAGTTTCTTGAGCCTGCCTTACTAACATCCGCCCTCCAAAAGTAAACACTGCACCTATTTTGTACTATTTATCAGCTTTCAGAGAACACCTGCTGTATGTTGACATAATGGAAGAAAACTGGAAGGTTTTCTCATTGATGTCCCTGTGTACTGTTATACTGAATAGCAAGAAAGAGAAGAGGAAAATATGATTTTTGACTTGGAAAAAAGGACAAATTTTTTTTTTTTTTGCTTTGTTCATGGGGGTATTACTGTCTTTAAAAAATAAATACAGATAATTTTATGGAATGAGAATGTACTAAATCTAGAAATGTTGGTATGTAAAGGCAAAGATCATGACCAAGTGTAATTTGAAGACAATAAACACAGAATTAACAGTTCACAGTGGTTACCTAACTAATGAAGAGCTGCTCAGCCCTGGTTGCAAAGGCAGATAGATGTAACTGCATGTTGAGTGTAGATCCTGAATATGAGAACGGATTTCTTAAATACAGTGTGCATGATTTTATTATGATCTTATTTCATTCTTAGAGGAATATTTTGTGTCTTATTCTTGCTCCCAAATGGTTGTTGAATAGACCTGATGACAGTAAATTTACTGTAATGATAGGACCTTAAATGATACATACAGAGAAGCTCTGGATGCCCTGTTCCTGGAAGTGATCAAGGCCCAGTTGGATGGGGCTTTGAGCAACCTGGGCTAGTGGAAGACATCCCCACTCATTGCAGGGGTTTGGACTAGTTGATCTTTAAGATCCCTTCTGACCCAAAGTATAGCTATGACTATGAAGTGTGACTATGAATGGGGTTTTTATCAAAAAGTAGTGTGAAATGCATTATGTTGATCTATATGAATATTTACAGTAAGAATAAAGAACTGAAATAAATTTCTTTTATTTGTTAAAGTTGATGCTTCCTTAAAAAATACTCCTTAGTGTTCATCATAGTTAATTTTTTCCTTTAAAAAATCTTGATATTAAACCTGACCTTTCTTCCTTTCTACCAATAATAATGGATTATTTCTTGGGTTTGTAAATCTAGCCGACCTGCTCTTCTAATAGGTATGAATACAACAAGAACAAAGATGTTTCTTGACTCTTCTGTTGCCAGTCAGCTTGTCAGCATCAGTTTCATATGGCTACAGGATTCATCTGGGCAACCAAACCTCATCTCTCTGTAACTGCACAGGAGGCCTTTGCTGTTAAGCCTTGGGTTGACTCATACTGGTGTAGGTTCTGTAAATTCTGGCTCTGGGCGTTAACCTGACTGGTGTCCTTCACCTGACTGGTGTCCTTCAGCCCTGTGGTGTCATGGTTAAACACAAACACCAGTTAGTGCACTGATGGTTTGAGTCCCACCAGGGATTGCTATTTTCATGTCAGTGAAGCTTGGAAGAATGCATTGCAACACCAGTATTTGAAAACCCACACATCTGAAGCCAACACAGTGCCTGTGAGTGGTTTGACTCTCTCATCCCCTTGGCTTAGCCTTTCCAGCCAGGTTGCATTTCTGAACACGTTGATGTGGGGCTGGTAGAAGCACTGATGTCTCTGTGAGGAAAAAGGGGCAAGAGGGATATATGGCTGCAGGGTAAGTGTGCAGCAGGGTGACTGTGCTTTAAGGACAGCCTACACTAATATTAGCTAGAGGCGCCTGGGAAAGCATGTGCCTGAAGGCTGTGCTTCTGTAACCAGATTAGCGTGGGCTCACAGTTTGCCATCTCTGCTGGGGATAGTCCTGCCTTGGCCTACCAGCTGTGTGTTGTACCCTCTCAGGATCCCCTGTCTGGGATGTTCCTGAGAGTCCTTTTTCACAGTGAGATGGTCGAAGAAAGAGTCAGAGCTGCTTGGCTTTCGTTCTCAAGGTTGTTTATTATTTCTTATCTATAACAGGTTCTCCCTGACCAGCCGAGATTATCTCAGCAGGCCAGTCCAAGGCACACACTGCCCACCCTCGGGGCAGTGGTATCTTTTTATACTATAAACTACATAGACATTATTTACAATTATTCCTCAATACCTATCACATATGTTAGACAGTGAGTTTCTACTCTAAACCAATCCCTAAGTGCCAACATCACCAAGAAGATGGAGACGATGAAGAAGAAGGAAGAAGGGCAGTACACGCCCTCCATCTTGACCCCCCTGTACACTTCTTGACTCCCTTGTACACTTATTATAGGAATCTTAACATTCTATTTCTCTACTCAGTAATAAGCTACTCATTTTATTCTACTTTCCCTGGTTTGTTACTCTTCACATAAAGTTGGTAACTGTTTCCATGGCTCGAGATCAAGGGCAGAGGAGTCTTTGGCTCTCTGCCAAGCCATCCGAGCCCCCTGACAGGGTCCCAGCCCATCCAAAGCCACAAGAGAGATGTCCTGGTTTCCCACAGTACCCCTTGGTCCATACATCTTTCGTACTGACTGTTACCCCGTGGGGAATAAACCAGGGAGGCAAATTGAAAAATATGGCTTGAAAATTTGGTTTGATTTCCTTAGTTTAAGTTTTATTGCTAGCTTGTTTTTCTTAGTGAGTTAGATGAATGATGGAGATGGCCACAAAGGCAACACATGAATGTGCAGGCAAGGCCAATTAGTGTTTAGTTTGCTTTAGGTGTGTAATACTACACCTTGTATTCAACCTGTCGGCATTAAGTTATATAGGTCTCTTTAAAAATGAGAGTTAATTAAATTATGTAGGTCTCATAAAGAATGTGAGTTAATGCCATCAACATGGAATGATTTGTTAGCTATGTGAGAGTTTTTGTTTTGTGGTTTGTTGGGGTATTTTTGTTTTGGATTTTTTGGTTTGTTTTTTTTAATAAAGCCAGCAACATCGTTTTAATACTCTTGGTTAGCAGATTTGCACGGGGACAATTGAATACCCAGTCCTGTCTCTCTTATCTGTTAAATTAGCACTAATTAGTTTGTCAAGAAGGCTGAGAGGAAATTCCTAAATGCACCTAGGAGCAAGCCTATTGTTTTGATCCTATGACCAGCAGGAATGACTTGAAGATAAAACATGATATAATGTTGCGGTGGGAGAAGTGAGTAAGAGGAAATAGGAGGGGCTGCCTAGTCAGGAAAATGATCAGTTTATAACATGACTTGTTATAGCAGATGTAATACTGTTTTCTCTTCTTTGTTCCTAAGACCTCTCCCTGGAAAAGGTAAGAAAGGAGTTGTTACAATGTGGGTAGTAAAAGTTTTTTGGGTGTGTTTTTATTTTATTTTATTTTATTTTTTATTTAGCAAACCCTTAAACTGAACAGCTCTAAAATACTTAGTTTGAACTTCAGATATTGGGAAAGTAGGAAGAGGGCTTCAGGCTGTCGTGGCTCTGATGTAAATCCTACAACAGGTAATTAATTTCTGAGTGGGAACTAGTGGTTCCTGATTGCCCTGATTTCTAACTGGAAAGTGTTGTTTGCTTTGTGATAGAAGGCCTATAATCCAGCAGTGTGCCAGTTTGGAATTAAGTGTATGTGAAGCTGAAGAACAGATTTTGGGAGGGAATTTGGGAACTTTGGACATTTGGTTGTTTAATGCTGTAGTCCATTACCACCAGAGAAGTGAAAGGAGTTTGGGATCTCAGAATGTTAAGGCATTAGTTTTTCTTTAAGGACACTGAAGACATTTGCAAGCGTCTTTTATGAATTCTTACATTTTGGCTGATCTACTTTTTCTCCCTATTTTTGTTTCTTTTTTTTTTTCCCATACTTTTTCTCTGGCTTTGTTTCATGTGTCAAGTGCTACAGAGTTTTCTATATCTCCTCATTTGAAAGAGCTCCAACAGAGAAATTTGCAATCCATTTTTTTTCCTTCTTTTTCTTCAGGATATCTATTAATGGTTTGTAAAGTTCTTGGAAGTAGCAGACTTTGAACATGAGCAAACAAGGTTAAATGGAACTCATAATATGCATATAAATTCTTACTTAAGATTTAGCTGTTAAAAGAAAAGCCAAACCCAAATAACTATTTTATAAATTTCTTTTCTAAATACCTTTTCACAAAAGATACCAAGAAGTTGTTGTGGTGGCCAAAAAAAGTTGGCCACCTAACTGTATTGCCTGTCTAGCAAAATCTTCATGAAGACCCTGCTAAAACTGACCTAAAAAAAAAGGCATTTCTGAAGCAGTAGATTAAGTAATATTTTGGAGAATATATTTTAATAGAAGTTGGGAACTGGGATATTTACAGATGTAAATGCCTATCAATTATGAGAAACAGAATATGGCTCTGTAACTCAGGAATGATTCCTTGAGCAAAGTCCAGGTCATGAAGATATGGATTATTGATTTTAAAGGGGTTGGTTGTTTGCTTGCTTTTTGTGTCTTGAGGGTTATTTTTGCTCTTTGGGAAATAATTGCAGAAGACAACAAAGTGAGTGTAGATTCAGCATAGTTTGCCACTTAGACTGTACTGCCAAATCCAGACTTGAGTCACAAGGGTTAAACAGGTTGATACTTGTTTCTTTTTGTGTGAAGATCCCTCTTACGCTGCCTGAAGTGGAAAACTTGGAGAAGGAGAAAGGAATACAGTGATTGGGTTTTGAGGGAAGGGGAGTAGAATTTTGAAGGATCAATTATAGTACAAGACATGATGTTTGGTCCAAAATAGCCAGTATTTTGCTTGGAAGTCTATGTTGACCTCTGGGCTTCTTGCTTTTTAGTTAAAAACAAAGCAAAAAAGCCCAAATCACTCTTACTGGATACAGGAGGGCAACCTGGCTGAGTATAGGTAGTATATACAGTATGTCAGCTGTGGAGGTTAAAGAGTGGAATCCTTGACAGAGAGTCTGGAATCTTTGACACCTCAGATGTGTCTCTGATTTACAGTCTACTGGGTCTTGCATGCTGCAGTTTAGGGACCATGTCAAAATGTCAGCAGCTGCTTCCACATTTGTAGTGTTGACAATATGACCTTCAGGTTAAGAGATCTCTGCTGACGTGAGCTGCACCCAGTGTATGTTTGTTTTACTCTATTTGGAGCTTTTGTAGTTGTAGACTTCCAAATGACCACAAAGAAAATGAGAGCATGAAATAACTGTCTTTTGCACTTGCAAAAGGCTTTTCTAATACTTAAGCACTGATGCTTCCACTTTTTTATTGTGCCCCTGGGGTATAATACTTCGTGGTAAAACACATGCAGCTTAAATGAGAAGAAGGTAGGAAAGGAGCAAATGTATTTCTTGGCAACACTGTATTTGTACTAGTTAACATTTGTACCTGGAACGGTGAGTTTGCAAATGGGGGGATTTGATGGGAGGCGTTTTAAACAGGAGGGCAGATTTAGTCTCTTAACCTGTCTCAGCTCAGTGCTGGTAAATGCAGCTCAGCATAGTGAGTCTCTCGTCAGGTCTTGCTTCTTGTATGCAGACTATGTTCAAGTCAGTACAAAGTTGCAGTTATGTGAGTGTGCTATCCACTGCTGTTAGCTCTTTTTGTTGGATACTTATTCCAGATGGGGATAGCAACTGGCACAAGATTCAGACATAGTGATATAGGCAATTACTGCATGGTGTGTGCTTCAAGGGTTGATTACTCATTGAGCTAAGTTTAGCCAAGTCACTTTCACTGGAGCCTATCACCTCTTTATATAAAAGGATAGCTGGTGTGAATCAGACTGTAATTCTGAATATTAAGGCTGTTTAAAGTAGGGATCTGTCTCATTAACCAAGTTGAGTTGCGGCTTGTAAGGCCTCTAGTCTGCTTCATAACTGCACTGCAATCTGATGTTATTTGTGAGCTTTGTGATGAGTTTATCATGTTCGAACAGCTCCACCATCCACTCCCGATTTTGGGCAGACTGTGTGCAGCATTACTGTCAGACATATTTCTAGAGAGATGGGAATCAGGCCAGGCAGGAATTATTACATGTCGTGGTAGCTGTGTCTACCAATGACTGCACTTTGCAGTTATACAATGTTTGCATTGTTTCTGTCTTTGTCCTATGACAGACTTATTTGTCTTGCACCCCAGCCTGTAGCTTCCTGAATAGAAAAATATAGGTTCTGTCAGGACAGCTGCTTAATAAAGGCACATGTTGAAATACTCAGGAAGAGAAAAGTGTTTTGTGAGAAAATTACAAATTGCTGAGAGGAAGGATACAGCATGCAGATGGGCTAGAAAGTGTGTAGGTTGTGATTCCTGGCCTTTTCCTGTCAGTAGCCTGATCTTAGGAGTAAAGCAAGGCTGAACACCTGGAATCTTTATGCAGATATAATTTTATTGGCTGAAATAGTGCAGATAGCCAGGGTCAGTCTCTTTCAAGTGTGGCAGTACTAACCCACTTAGAAGGATTCCTTGTCTCTACCTGCTTTCTGTCACAACGGACTTGTAGCTACAGCATGTAGCACCAGAAATAAAGGGAAAAAAAAATTTGACTTGTAGCACGGGAGGAAATAAAATCTGGAGACAGCAGTAGGTATGTGCCTGCTCCAAGCCAGCAGTTATGGGCTGGCTTACACAGGAGAACTTTGTTAATTCTGCAAATTGTTTGTGCCTCTGAGTGATTATGCTTTTTTTGTGAACACTGGCCCTTTCTGCCAAGTTGAAGGACATCATGTGTCTTATATGTGGCTACTGTATCTGTTACACCAGCGACAGCACAGCAACAGTAGACTTATTTAATGTGTCTGATGTCAAATTTGTTTTTAAAAAGCAGTGTAATTCATTACTGGTGCCAACCCAGATATTTGCTATGACCACAGTCAACACTTGTGATACAGCTGTTGCTGCCATTGCACAGTGAGCTCCCCAGTTGGAGTACAGGGTAATACTGAAGCAGGTTTTTCTTATTTGCAGTCAGAAGTCTACAGCATAATCACATAAATACAGCCTTCTGTTGGTACTTGTGTTGTATAGTTGTTGGAATTAAGAATTTATGGTCAAACTGATGTTGAGGCTGTATCTTTTCTTTCTATATATACTCTTCTGCTGCAGATTTTTGTTTCTTCATTGATGTAGTTATTGCTGATGTTTAGACTGTTTGAAAAGGTGGGACAATTCACCTAGTTCCTTAAAATACACTTTTTTTCAGTCAAGTCAGAAATAAGAGCATATGTGTAGTTTAATGGCTCAATTATGGTCTTGATTTAAAAATGCTACCTAGAATGTGCCTTTATCTTATAGCTCTAAGAGGAGTTACAGATCAGAGGGTAGTAGGAGTAAAGCACATAACTGATGCATGACTCTTAAGTATGTTTATCACAGCCAAATTGATTACTGTAGCTGTACTGATCTAGTGTTTTGTCCTTTCTCAGACTTCGGTGCTTTTATATAAAACTAATAAGTAACTTGCTCTGTATTTTCTCTTTTCCTTTGTTGTTCAGTGATGTGGTACAAATTAAGAATGATTATCTACTAAATGCCTCTTCTTTTAAGAGGGCAAATATTGTTGGACAGTGTGGGAATTTACAAAGTGTTGCCTTTCTCTGCTTTTGGGATTTTTCTCCCTTCTCTCCCTCATGAGAAACAGGAAAGAAAACATTTTCTGGTGAGGATATTAGTGTCACATTGGCATTTTAGAGTAGTGAGATTAAATGGGTTGTTCTTGGAATTTGGATATCAGTATTCTGTCTGTTGTTACTGTGGATGCAGCAAGTTGCTAAAGTAGGCACCTCTTTCTCCTTTGCCAGTGACTAAATGTGCTTTTCTCGGGTCCGCCTGCACACCTTATGTTAAACTGAACTCATGCCCATTGACTGCTGGAACCTACCTACATTTTTTTTATAGATGAAAGAGTGAAGGGGGCAGAGTGTGGACTGAAGGGAATGAAAGTCTCAGAAACCTCACTCCCACCGAAATATTGCGTGCTTTGTTCCCACCTTCACAGAGTTGCATCCTTTGGGCATGGAAAATCATAGACATTTTCCTAAAACACCTGGGTGATAAATACCTGTTAGAGCCCAATGCTCTAGAGCTTAAACATAGTTTCATATTCTGAGTTCTGTGCTCTTCTGTCTTCTTTTTTTCCTTCTTTGGAATATGGGTTTTCTTGTTGATAAACCAGCACTTTTGAACACATTTAAAAGCAAGCTGGTGGAAACATTCATTTGTAAGTAAACTAAATGGACAGGAATGAAGATAGTTCATGAGTTTAGTAGAAGAATATAAGGCAAAAACCACCTCTGTAGTACAGTTAAATGCAGTTAAGCATTTTAGGTTTCTAACCCTGGATCCCTGAGATTTGCAGTTACTTTGCTGAGGAGCTTAATTTTATGGAATACTGCTAAACTGGAGTTAAATGAAAGGAGTGTGGGAAAATCCTGTGGAAACAGTGACTGTTGAGCTGCTCAAAATGTAAGGATTTCAACTTGCTTTCTGTGTTGGTTCTTTAGATAAATGCAAATTTAGTTAAGAATGAATGAACGTGTCCAACCCTTGAGGGTTTCTATGCTTTGCCTGGATTGGGGGCCAGAGTCAGGAGTGGCCACATGAGTCTGTGTTGAGATCATTAGGCTGAGGACACCAGCTGTGCTATTATTAGGGGTTTTAAAGTCCATGGCAGATGTTCTTAGGCTCTGTTCCAGCCCCTACGTATGGTGCGGTGGAATACATGGAAAAAGAAATTCTGACAAATTGTTTTCCCATTCAACAAACAGATTTTTAATTTTTTTCCCTGTGTAGCTGAACAAGATACTTACGTTAACTTGAACGCATTAAAAACCAGTTTGAAGTGTTTGAAACAAGAACAAAAAATGTGTTCATATGAGAGCAAACAGAAGTGCTTTCCTTGAAAAGGAGGACTTGAGGGTCTAGCCAGAACTCAAGTTTGGAAGTGCACGTATTTGGCCATTTAAGTATTTGTTTTCTATTTTCCTTACCGCTGCTATTTAGGCAGGATCCCTGTTGGATTACTTTTTGTGTATGCATATAGTGCAAAGCTGTACCTACAAAGATTTTGAATGATGATGATGAGACACAAGAGAAAATGTAATATACACAGAGTAAAGAGGTAATAATAATGAGATTTAAGTCTTTGAACAAAAGTACTGCTGATTATGTTATGGTGATACGGCACATAGCATGAAGAAAAACATGTTTTTTCTTTCTTTTTTCACCAAAACATGTCCTTTCTTTTTTTCTTTCTTTCTTTCTTTCTTTAAGAGTTTGTGTGTGTCTTGTTTTGAATGTGTAATTTATTTTTTCTCTGGAAGTCCCTTAGCCAGTTTAAATATCCTCAAAGTATAAATCATAAGCTGCTCTTTGGAGTTCTGATACGCTCTCTGTTGTACAAAATGCAAAAGGGAGGTATCTGCCAGGAAGATGCAAGTCTGACTAATGGCAGACCAAAAGTACATAAGGAGCTGAAGAATGCAAACTATTTATAATAGGTAACAAGTATGTCTCTATATCTCTTGTGTTACTGTTTTTTTAGCCATGGAAGTGTGTTGTTGCTAAGCAGAACAACAAATGTTTAAACAATTCCCTGTACATCATCCTTTCCTTTCTATCATCAAAGTATGTAGTGTTTTTTGAGTTAAACCAGTTGAGATGGTGCATGAGTTGCCCTGTGTTGAGCACAAAGGGAAGAAAATGCAACACTTGAGAACTTTATTATTTATGAACTTTTATGTGTCCATCTCTCAGCTTCCAAATTCTACAAGGCAGCTCTCTCATACAGAGCTTTTTAGTGTGATTAAAGAGAAAAGGACACAAATTAAGCAATCTAACATGCAGTTCCTATTGAGTCTCTTTTGCATGCATTTTCTCTGTGCATGTTTCTTGCTGGATGTTAGAAGAACAGACCATACAATTGATCAGAAGATTTGAGTACTCATTCTCTGCATTATTTTATCTGACACCAAGGAAACAGTGAGGATGACCTAAAATTTTTTGCTTTTTTTCTTTCTTAAGTCAGTGAACTGGGATTTTAATCAAATGCTCTGATGCACTTGTAGGTGCATATTGCTGATAAGGGATATGTCTCTAAATCTAGTCTGAATGTGATTTCTCCTTTTGATTTTCCTATCCCCAAACTGTTAATCTTTCCACCTTCTGGTAAGGGTGCTATTTTAAACCATTGGAGAGCCAGGTAGTTCTTCAGGCTGTTTCCACGTCATGGTCTAAAAGAGCTATGTGCATCCATGTTCTGCATTGTGGGGAGCAATAAGATGTGATCCCAGAAGTCTGTGGTAGTTGATGTGAGTGAGTGCTGTTCTACAGCTTATACCTGATCATTTGAGAGTACTGCTCTGTGGTTGTACCCCAAGTAAGCAGGACTGTGTGCTAAAACTTGTGTGTTAATAACTCAAGGTGATAGCAGTGAGTAATCACTTCCTATTTGAGTAAGATTGTGACAGTTCACACAGTCACGTAGCTCCTACGAAAAGAACAGTTTCTCCTGTGTTATCGAGATTACAGTGTGGGACCCAGAGAAAATTTAAGAGGATTAGTCATGGCATGTTGCATTAAGCCTGACTGCTTAATCAGAAGGATTTTTTTCCTGAAGATTATTTTGTTGGTAAAAGTGGGAAAATTGGGATCTTGATGGGCTCCAGAGGCTTGTTTTGAAGCCTGGAGCAAGCAAAGTCCTAGTGTGCTAACATGACTGGTTAGAACATGTTTTTCTCAGATAAGAGGTGAACTATCACATCTGCATGATGGGAGGAGACTGAGCTAAATGTGCTTGTGGTTTTAAGCTTGCCTTCATAGGGGGCAGCCCTTGTTTGACTAGAATTGAGTATTTATATAGCTTCTTACTGTATCAACTACTTTCTAACTGAAAAATAATTGCTTGGATTAAAGTGGTTGAGTCTTGCACAGCCTTGCACTGAGAGTATTAAGCTTGGGTCAGCTCCTCCCTCTTCCCCCAGTTCTGAATTTTAGCAACCTGTTCACTTCTCTGTGCATGGTGTGGGAGGAGAGGAGAAGGAATATTTGTTAAAAAGACATTGCAGAAGTGCATTTTCCTCTTACAAGGATGTGCTTAGAGGAAGTAGTTGTGATTGTTAAATATTTACTTTCAGATGCCCTGCAACTCCAGTGACTTTTGCTAGAAAATACTTCCATGCAATGGAAGTATTTGAGCTGAACAGTTGACAGTTATATATTAATTTCTCTGCAATTCCAGATTACTTTAGATATATAGGTTCTCATGGGGGTGTGTATCTTTGTGGGTAGATGGAACAAAACTCATCCTTTCACTGAACATATGTTCTAAGTCTCCTCTGTGAGAATGTACAGGAGCCTTCTACTCAGTTTCATTCCTTCTTCAGCCTTAATCAGTGTATTGTAAATAGTGTGGGATTTAATCATACCCATGTTAGGGGTGTATTTGTTTTATGAAGGTTCTTTTTGCTAATTGGTAGGCTGATAAATTAATGCATACTCCTTGGATGTATTGAAAATGGACTGTAGATTTGTTTGTTTACTTAGTAATTTATTTTTAAACTAGCCCTCCCTTTTGCAAGCTTGACATTTCCTTTTTCTTGCTGTCTTACAGTACTGAGCATGTTTCTGCTTCAAGTCAGCAGTAGGAAGGGAAATTTGTGTTCTAAAATGAGTGAAGTTCTGAAGAAGCAGATCTCCCACTCTCTCTCCCTTGTCCTAGTTTAAAATTAGATCTGCTGGCCTAACAGGAAGGGGCTTGCATTTCTTGCTCGTTTTCCAACTGTCAAGCAGAGCATGTAGTCATGCTGAAAAAGCAGCAGCATTCCTGGATCCTTTTAATCATCTATTCAGAACTTCAGTGCCTCCTGATTTAATGAGTACAGTGAATGTATTCACAACTAACAAGAACATGCTCATTAAACAGCAGTAAGTTAACTGTCCTATTCTCTTGTAGCAATCCAGTTCATAATTAAATGGTGCCATATCTGAGTACAACACTGGGCTGCCAAATGGAGAGGTTAAATGTTCTGTGGATATGTGTGGTTAGAAGGGCTTGTTGGAGTATAAGTAATTTAGCTTAGCTTGTCTCACTGATAAGGATACTTTTCTTGGTGGAGACTTTGTGTTTGCAGCTCCCAACCAACTAAAAATGTTTAAACTTAAGCAGTCATAGCGTTAATTTAAGTTGTCTTTTAGCTGGTAACTTTCAGTTCTATATTCTACTCCACTGCACTATTACTGTTATGTAAATCTGAAGTGTCACAGCCATACTAACTGGATTTACTGGACTGTAACTGAGTGCAGAATTGGACCTTTGGTTGACTTTACTGCTACATAAATTTAGTCTTAACAATCCAGATGGTTAAGCAGTGACATTTGAAAAATGAAGAGATCAGTTTAGTGTTTTGGATTGGCAGATGCAGGCTGAATAAAGGTTGGGCTGCTTAGAGACATACAGGAGTTAGTTGGAATTGTCTTCACTAATGTTAAGATAAAAGTAGCAGCTCAGTTCTCATCTAAGTTATCTACCCCCTAAAGCACACTTAATTTTTTTGTAGAATTGTGGGTGAAAATGCAAGTATTGAATTCTTATCTTTGCTTTTAATCTGAGGTCTATTCTGAAATATTTTGGTTTTAATAATTACAGCCAGTATTTAATAATGTATTTGGAAGCAGAGGGAATTTGGGCCTGAGGGAGGGACAGCATATGCATGCTGTCTGCTTTTCTACTGGGAACCTCCTGACACTGCCTTGGGGCCTTTTAGCATAATCGGGATAACACCAAGCCAGTTCTTGTTTCAAACCAGCTGACAGTCTATTCCGTTTGTGCTATCTGCCTTTCTTTAAACTGATTTCAGAAAAAAGCCACAGAGTCTTTGGTACCTGTTTGCCATCTGGAAAACAGTGCTCCCACATGGATAGGGGCAGATGTACTGAATGTTTGATGCAGCCCTCTGCAGCTGCTGTCTCTTACCACAGGCTGGCTGTACCCTGGCTCTGACCTCTGCTCCTCAGCCAGTCCCTCCAGGTCCCCAGCATGGGCTCCTGTGCAAGTCTGTCGAATGGATTCTGAACTCTCTAATAATTCTTCTTTTCCCCAAGAGCCATTTTCATTCAGATGCCCTGTGTGAGAATCACTGCTTGTTTTCTCCTTTGGCCTTTCATGCTAACACTGAATGGTAAGGTTCCTTTTAAACGTGAGCTTCCTGCTTCATTCACGCTAGTAAATGTTGTAAAACCTAGGCAAGAATTGTTTGATGTAATTCAAAGGAAGAAAATTTGCACACTCCAAAGTAAGGAAGAACCTTTTCTTTCCCTCTTTAAATAAGAATGACCCATAGTGGTTGATTCAAACTGGAAATCACTTGTTTACTTGACACATCCCATGGAGACACACTTGCAGCTATGAGTGTCTTGTGTAGTGCGGGTGTGTGGAGTGACCTCACTATGTGTAGAGAGGAGGACAGAGGCGGGGAGGAGACCTCAGCATGTCTTTGGTTTGTTTTAATCCTCAGTAAAACTTTCTCTGCTGGTTATCTGGTATTCAGCTGGTTGACATTATTGTGTAACTCACTGACAGAGGTGAGTTGGGTACTGCCATAGGAATACCACACAAAACTGAGGCAGGGAAGGATCTTTTGCTCTCTGCTTCTGCCCAGAGGGGTTTTTTTCTGTCTCTATGTTGCAGATTGGTCAAAGTTTTTCTTCACTTGTGTGTTTGGTGGAGGAGAGTGAGAATGGTGGTTGCTTTGGTTTTTGTTTTTTGGGGTGTAGGACTGACTGTCCGGACAGAAAAGGAGTATTTGGGGAAAATGCTGCTTTTGTTTAAGTCTTATTTCTGAGGTTGAGTTGCTTTTAACTTACTTTGATACTAGACCACAAATGTGCATTAGATGAGGAAGAAAGTGGAGAGTTCTTGTGTTCCTCAAGCCTATTTTTGCAAGGTTTTAAATCTAATTTAATTCTGAACTTCATCTGTATTTGGCTTAAATGTTTTTATATAAATTCTGAACTTTGTATTTGGTTTACAGCTTTCTTATAGTAGCCATATAAATTATAAATAAATTATTTTATACTTTTGATATTAATACTTAATTAAATTAAACACTTAATTTATACGTAATTCATACTTAATTAAAACTTAATACTATTTTATACTTTTAATATTCTGCCCACTTGCTCAGGGAATAATCTGCTCTTTACTGACTATATCTGGGTATCTGAAAAGCTGAGACACATTCCAAATGTTCTAGTTCTGAGTAATAATTTATCCTGCCTACATACACTGTTTTCAGAAAAGCTGCAAGGGGAGGATTTTGGACTGAGCACATAGTTGCTTGTGTGGGTATGAAAGGGCAGTGTAGGGGATATTCTTCACCAGAAAAATCATCCACATTTTTCTCTGTAAACTTTCTTGGTTCATTATTTCGATTTAGATCTTAACACTCGCTGGGCCCAGTAGCAGTTACTACAAAGGACAAACTTTTATTACATTGCATTAGTAAAACAACACTAGTTATTAGCACAGGAAAGGGACTCCTTCCTCCAGTCTCTCTTGATTATTTTTAAAGATAATTATCTTTTCACTCCTTATCACCAAGCTAAGATGGTAGTGAAAGTTATATTGCAAACTTATAAAATAATCTGGAAACATTGAATTGAAATACATTGTAGGTAAAGGAAATCAAGAATTTTTTGTGCTTTGCATGTAGGCTTATTATAAAGGTGAGGGTTTTTCTGGTTGGGGTGTTTTTTCCCGTAGCAAATGGACTATCAAATAATAAATGTGCCAGACAGTAGATTAAATTACTTGAAAAAAGTTTGCTGTACTATCACAAAGCAGGCAGTCTTGAGGATGTGCAGTATGAGTAGATGGATGGCATAGGTCATGCAGTGTTGAATTGGTGCTACTATGTTGACACAATGTTTTATGGGTAGGCAGAAGTCACCTGGTTAATGTCTTGAGGCTTTCAAGGTTCTATTGTGTCAGCAAGGTGGCCTCATAAAAATCTGTGTGTAAATAGCCTTTATCTGTCTATATCTATACAAGATTTAGTTGCCAGTCAACTAGAGTTAAATTCTAATTTATGTCCCTTGATATTTAACAGTGGCACAGTCTGGCAGAGGATAAATAATTTTACTGCCAGTTCATTCTTGATTGTAGCATCAGCAAATGTTCCTGCTGCTGAAGATATGTGGGCAAGACAGATGGGAGATGGTAACTAAATGGACTCATTGGGAAACCTAAAAGAAAAGTGTTGGTTGAAAAATTCTTAGTTATCAGAAAAACTGTTTTGCAACTTAACTTAAAAATTAATGAAAACAAAAAATAGATTTTCACAAGATAGTTTATTACCTCCTATGATTTTAGGGAAACATCTCTTGAAATTTCAGCTTGTACAGAAAGGTTATAAACAGGAAATCTCTCTTAGAGATTTCTCTGCATGTTGCTGGAAAGAGAGTTTTCTATGCAATTTCAGCCTTTAAAAGAGTATTTTATTCCCTTCCTTGACCACTGCAAGTGCTGTATTTGCATATTGCTGAAAATTTTTGTTCTGGGTTGTCTTTAACTGATTGCCGAAGGTTTACTGCTGTGTTTCTTTCCTTTCTTTTTTTCTTTTTTGCATTCTTTGGGAAGAAAGGAGATTTCAGTTCTGTGTGAAAAATTTTTATTTGTTTTTCCTTTAAATCTTGTTGTTTCACTATCAGGCTCAAATTTAATTTCTTTTACTGCAGGTGTTTTAGTTCATGTTTATGATGAAGTATAGAAATGCACATGGGAATAGAATTATATTTGCAAATGTAAATCACCTCATCAAATCAACCATTCACCATATGGTGAATTTCAGTCTGCTGTAATCATAGCCTGATGCTTGGAACAGTTCTGCACTTCAGTGTGTTAAAACTTGGAGTCAGGACTGTTGTGAAGCAGGAAAACAGTGGTGTGGAAAGGCACTGGGAATACCTGCAGCTTCAGTGATCAAGTAAATGACAGTTCATGTATCCTAAAGGCTGGATGTTATCCAGTCATACAGTTATGCTCAGTTTGGAACTGAGGAATAATCACAGAATCAGAACGGTTTGGGTTAGAAGGGACTTTTTAAAGGATATTTTTATTAGAGTAGAATTGCTAGCAGCCAAAAGCTTGCTGCAATGGGAAGCACTGTAAGTAACTGTTGATGTAAGTGTGAATCTTTTGATTAATTACAATTGAACTTTTAAAATTAGACATGATTGGAGACATGAATTCTAATAAGCAAAATCAGATGAGAAATGCTTAAAACTCTGTTATTTGTTCTTATGTCTGAAGGAGCATCTGGTTTGGAATGCTTTTTTCACAGAGGGAGTTGCATTTCATATCTACAAAGATTCAAAAGTTTATCCTTGGTTCAGGCTTGCCCCTGGAAGACAATGTTTACACATCATTTGTTTTGGCACTATGTTTTCAGTTGGATCAGTCCACAACAAAAGCTGGTGCTTGAAGAGGTGGCTGCAATGCCAAACTTGTCCTTAATGTGAGGGAACAGGAGGCTGGCTGAGAAGAACTGTTGTGGCTTGTTTTGGAAGAGTAGTTAAGAAAGGAAATTGCTCACAGTTTTCTTGAGGAATGATAAAATATTTCCAAATTCTTAGAAGTCTGTTGAGGTGACAGGTCATACCCTATATAAAAATGCCATTTTGAGAAGGGCAGAGTTTGTGACTGGCTTTACCTTGAAGGGTAATTTCAGGAAAAAGGGGTTTAATTTGTTGGAGTACATGTATGACTGCCAGATGAGCTCGTAGCTCTGTTCTCTCATGAGTGGTTCAACCCATGCACCAGAAAGCCTTAGTCTTTTGAGATGTATGGAGTTTTAAAGTATGGCTTTATTTTGTTCTGTAGATAAATCTTACTACTTTTGTGAAGGCTCTGGAAACACTCTGCAGTGTTTTCCTGATGTTTAGAAGGTAAAGATTTGCTACTATCCAGAGGATTTTTGTGTATGTTTTTCTATACAGCTTTGTTCTCAAAAATTTTGGATGTGGTTACGAATGTAGATATTGTAATATGCTTTTAAAAGATCAAGGTTTTAATGCAGCAGACTGAAAAGAGGAGTAGCCTAACCCTGTTTGATTCAGTTTGGTAATTTGTGTAACTGCTCTGCCAGGAGAGGGTGAGGAAACTTGTGCATGAGCCAAAGTTACAATTGCATTCAAATGACCTTACGGCATCAAGAACTGTTCATGTGTGAGAAACACAAATAGAAGCAACACTTAAAGCAAGCCTGCTGGCCAAATGGTGCGATTCTGGTGGAGAAAAGGAGACACAAGAAAGGAAGAGTGCTATGCAGATGATCAGGAGCAAAAGGAGTTGAAAACCAGGTACAGCAGGGGCTGTTATGGAGCCATAATCCCCCAATAGTGTTTGTTGCTCTTAGAGCTGAGCTTTGACTGTAGTGTGTATGTAGTGTGCGTGCAGAGGCATCGCTGGCCATGCTTTAAATTAACTCAGTTAAAAGAAAGAAACATGGCAAACGCTGCTTTAGTATTTTTCATTTACTCTTACTCAGCAGTTTAGTTGAATGCTGTTTTTCAGCTATTGCACTGCATAACGCTGCCTGGTGTCTTTCTCAAATGCTGCTGAGCTGAGCTGCTGTTGTGTTCTCAGATGCAGCTTTAGACTGGTGGGGCAGGAGTACAGACTTATGCTTTGGTGTTCAAAAGTAGGTTAGTGACAGTGTACTCTGCTTCAGTGGGTCGAGGATCACTATTGCTTACTGTGATTGCCTCCCTCCCTCCCTCCCTGCCTCCATGTCTAACATTAGTAAACTGGCATGTTATTTACCACCATGAGATTTTTTTGAGAATAAACCAGAAGGAATCTGAGCTAATATTTTAAGGTTACAGATAAAACTGCTTTGGATGTCAGGTCTCTAAGTTGCGGTAATAATGTTAAATATGTGCTATGTTGGAAGCAGGCAGATCGGTGCAAGAGGAGTTGCTTGCACAATTTTGCAAGCTTCCAATTGCAAAGAAATTGCAGTTATTTGAGGTACTCGTGTTTTCCTGTATCTGTAGGACAATTATTTTGTCACCAATTTCTGTTGGCACTCCTGGTATTAATAATTATATGCTATCTTTGTATATGCTGATCGGCAGTTTGGTAGCTCGTAGACCATTTATTGAAGCATGCCATTAGTGATGCCTGTCTAATTGGTATCCTGGACTTCATTCTATTAAAATTAAAATTCTTACAATATAAGAAGCTTAGACATGAGTGTTTCCTTTGAAATGTGAGGACTTGGATTAAGGTTGTTGCAATATTATTAGGCTTATTTTCTGGATATGATTTGAGTCTGCTTTTCTTATGTGTATTTAAATTCAAAACCATAACTTTAAAACAGAAAATAAAAGTAAACCAGTTCAAAATTATTCATTAATTATGAGCAATATGAACTGTTTCCTTTCTAGAATTTTTTTTTAAGAACAGTTTTTCTTTTTAAATCAAATGGCTCTGGAATATTA
>WBNO01010174.1:0-114680 GCA_013400575.1 Peucedramus taeniatus
TATATTTTTATATATATATACACACTCCTGGTTTTGAAAAAAATTAGTTGTTCTTCGGGAGAAATGTGAGAGGCAAACAAATCTTGTCTCATGGAAGCAGTGGTTGCTACTACCCAGAGTCCCAGCTTCACATAACACCAGTCAGAAACTGAGCTATGCAGAGGAAGAAAAACAGGCATAATTCACTGTGGGCATTCTGTAAATTCAGAGATCTGTCTGCTGTTTGCGGAAGCTGTCATTACACCACCAAAGCCTAAAATGCCAGATGCATAAACACAGTGGGTGGCAGGAGGTCTGACAGGCAGAGATGCACTTATGTGGTCTAGAAACGAAAATGAGAGGATTTTTTAAACAAAATGCAGTAAAAGACTGTAAAAGACAGTGGTGGAGAGGGGGGAAGGAAGGCTCAGATTATCAGGAAAGGAATCTACTTTCTTTTACTCACTTTTACTATATTAGAAGGCTTGGAATTTTGTAAATGATGGTTCTATCAAGAAATTATCCAACTTTCCCTTCCCCTTACAAACAAAAATAATATTCTAAAGGCCAAATACAGTCAAAGCAGTTCAGTCAAAAGAAGTTAGATAATAAACATAACAATGTGCAGCTGAGTACACAAAGCTGACATTGATGCAAGGCTCTCCATTTGTCTTAGAAGTCAGACTCATGATTTTAACAAAAATAGGAGCTCTGTATTTAACCTCAATTCATTCA
The DNA here is from genome assembly GCA_013400575.1 of Peucedramus taeniatus. NCBI lineage: Eukaryota > Metazoa > Chordata > Aves > Passeriformes > Fringillidae > Peucedramus > Peucedramus taeniatus. The sequence goes on from WBNO01010174.1 coordinate 715, forward strand.
GATTTTTGAGGCCATTAACACATAGTTTAAGTGAATGCAAGCATACTTTTAAAATTAGGTCTATACTTATATTTTTGTATTTGGTCATTATGTAATGAGTGGGAAATATAGAAATGGAAATACAGCTTTTCATTTCACAGAAGTTCTGTTTATCTGTCAGCAATCTGCTTTTTTAAGGTCTCAGACAATGTAATAGGCCCATATCACCTTCACGGCTAAATCAGGACTTAAGTAGGTTTTTTTTCTTTACAATCAAATTCTATTTGTATGTGCAATTCACTTCTGAATTTATATATTTGAGTCAATATATAAATTTGCAACAAATTCATTGCATTATTCTGAAATATAAGAAAGACTGACAGCAGGGAAAAAAAATGAGGTGAACATTTGTACGGAGTGATGCGCTTGTTACAATTTTCTTAATCTCATTTTCTGATACTTGAGTCACTTTGAACAAGTGATTTCCTTTTCTATGACCCGGCTTCTTCTCCTGTTAATCCTCCTCCAAAGATATAATTCTTTCTTATGGCAGTTCAACTCCCTGCCACACAAATGAACATAAATGTTATAAATTCATCATTAAGACTACATTGAAGAAGCGACAACAACAGTAAAAATGAGCTGTGGAGGGAAGAAAACTCCATTAAAAAAAAAAAAATTGGATGATTGGAAGTTCTGGTAGCTCCCTTTTCTCTCTAGCAAATAACTCATCTAACACATATAACTCATTCCAATGCCATTCAGAACCATTTAGTTTAAATCAATAGGGCTATTCTCAATTTACACCAGTATTAGGAATATCAGGATTTAATTTTTATGTCTCCATTTACTTATGTATTAGTAATGATTCCTCTTGCACATTTTTAGGTTAATTAGGGAAAGTAAAAGGTTTTGGAGATGAAAAGTTGAGTCCTGGGTGAGAAAGAAGGAATTTCTTTTAATTTTTGTGATTCCTAAAGTTGATTTTTATTATGAGGCAGTACACCCACCTTCCTTTAAAGAAAGTTAATTACCTTCAGAAGGAAGCTATGGTACTCCCATTATTTCCCACATTCCCTCATCATAATTCCAAAACAACCATTTTCAAATTATCAAAAAGCAACAGCACAGTAGGCAGGGGGTACTAAATCAGAATCCATTGTTTTAAAGAGAAAGGATCACCACCACAGCACACTAGTCATATTCCAGGTTACAACAATAACTAATAACCACAGTCTGGACACCTTGGCAAGGCAGATCCAACAGTATCAACCACATAAACAATCAAATCATTATAGAAATAAATAAATGTGGATTAAAAAACAAAACAACATTTAAGGTTGTGCAAAAAATAATAGATGCATCACTGGCAAGATTTTCAATATGCAGGGGTTTTAGGATACTGTCTTCTGCTGATTTTTTTCAAAGCTTCCTCACACAGTTATTATGTAGAAAAGAATTACATAGGTCTTCATTTGCATTTTGCATCCTTTCTGATTACTTAGAAACCGCTTTGAATCAAACTTGGAAAGCAAATAGAGGGCGACAGGAATTCCAGCAGAAGCCCAGCCTCACCGGTATCTGGAGATTAGTTATGACAATAGTAAATACACTGTGGAGAGGGAGAGGCCAAAATAAATTTAAGATGGAAAACTAATTAGGACGAGCTGGGTGAACTGTTGATAACACCAGATACAAGGGAGTAATGAGAAAAAAACATGAGTGGTGCTTCTCAGGAGAAGCAAAGGAGTAGGAAATGGAGGAAGCCCAACATCTACTACTGTGGTCTAACACAGTGGAAAAACTAAGAAAAGAGTTAAAAACAGTTGGGTAACTTCCCAAGCAATAAAGCTCAGGTGTCAGACCCACCAAGTAGCAGAGAGGCAACAGTGGAGAGGACTGACCTATTAATTTGAAATTAGAGTGAGGGAACTTCTGGAGAATGAAAAAGAAGGAAACCAGATAGACACAACGCAAAGGAAGGCAGAGCAAGAGGATAGCAATGGTGAGAGGTAAAGGGAATCCTCAGGAGTAAAAAGGAGCTAGAAGAGAAAGAAGCAGGGAGACGTAGGGGCAGAATAAATATGGTCAGTGTCAGACAAGCACAGCTGCAAACAAACCAAGTACTGCTGCAAGAAAAATCCTCTCACCTCTCCTCTGGGAAAATGGCATGTGCCCCCCTCCACCCACATGTGAAGCACAGCAAGAACAAAATGGAGCTTGTGGAAGGGCAATGTCCTTCCACAGCCAGCAAAAAGCACACACAAATTCCTGCAGAATAAGTGCTTTCAAAGCAAACCTAGTAATTCATACATTTAAGCTGATTTTGACTTTATTTCGCATTTCCATGTCACTCAGCATATTCAAATCATGGGTCAACCATGCTCACTGTGCAACAGCAGGTGTAGGGCAAGTAGAGGCTGCAGTGCAGAGCACAGGGCACTGACTGGGCTGTGCTGCAGCTCCAAACCAGAAACACATTTGTGGGCCCCAGCTTAGCAATTTAAATGCAAGTCTGACCATCACCTTTTTGATGGATGGGTAATCCTTAAATTTTGCATAATCAATATGTCCATTTAATTTGATTTAAGCAACTCTAATCGTAAAAGAGCATCTCTCACTGAAAACACTTGCCACTTCCACCACAATATCTTTTACTCAGAAACAGCAACGATCATTTTTGTCAGAGGTAGGGGTTCTCTGCTTGTTCCAGTCTCATGCCACTACCTAACTTTTCTTATTGGACAAAGTTGTTTTTATAAAGCTAATATCCTGCAGCATGTCATTCCATTCATTTCAGTGTCCTTTATCTTTTTTATTACCTATCTACCGATTTTTCTGCCAAGACCTTTTCATGATTGATCTGTTACAACTTTAATAGAAACTGTACACTTACAGAAGGCTTGAGGAGGGTCACATTTACTCCCAATGTAATTAAACTGACAGCAGTGGCTTTATCCCAAGAAAAATTTGGCTGTGTACATTCGCAATAAATAATGAAATCCAAAATTACTCAATTGTTTCCATATCTCATTTCTCTTCTAGAGAGTTAAGGTCTATATTGAGCCATGTATCTTGGTCTTGTACACATCCTTTACCATCAGGAGATAGCAACAGTAATCACATCAGTAATTACATCTGGGTTAGTTAATTGGATTTAAAACATTCTGGTCATGAATGTAGATCGGACCTGGTTTTGAATCACAGGTAGTTTGAATTGCTGGCATAGTAGATATGCCAGAAACATTTGTTCATTAAATCACTCATCTGCATTTCATTCATTACCTATTGTTACAGAGGCAACAAAAGTCCTAAGAATCTCAAGTCATTTACAATTACAGTCTTTCCTTCTGTACCTACCTTATCACACATTTCACTCACCCATTTCTTATGTACCGTGCGTGCTCTCAGTGCCTCTCCTTTTTACCTCCGGTACATGAGAGGTTGGTTTATGCCACCACTTCAGAACTAAGTAATAGGCTTTCCTCTAACTCATGTCTTGCATTCACCTCCTCACCTTTTTATCATCTCCTGTCTGCTCTTCATAATCACTGTTCTCCTTTCTTTTGTGGAAACTTGCCATGACTGCCCAGCTTTGAATCTACAAACCGGTTTGCACCAGAAAGTCTAAACACTGCCAATTTCTCTTCATTGTGTTATTAAATGCTAGGGCTGGCCCCTGAGATTTTCCTGAGAAATTACTCTGTGACTAAGTTTTTTGACACATTTTAGCTGTGAGAGGAAAAATTTGAAAGGACAAAGGGAACTCTATTCTTCATAGCAGCAAGAAAACCAAAGTAGTTGTAAACTCTGGCCAGTTGCCGATATATAAGAAATCTTCTATTAATTTAAAAGGCTTAAATAGATAAGGCTTAGATCTTTTAAATTTAAAGATCTAGGTACAGATCTCCTAGGTCATAGGGACAATGTAGATGAATTTTAGGCTGTACACCATTTCTTACATGAGCATCAGCTATTTAAGTATTGAGGAACCTTACTAATGGAAGGACTTAACAAGGAAAACAACCTGAGATGACCATGGGCATAGCAAACACCAGCATCATGTTGGATTATAGTGCTGTAGCACCTCATCAACATCATATCACATTAAGAAAAGGATATTTTTTGTGGCCCTAAGTTAGTCAGACCTTAAAGAGATGTGCACCGCGTAATGGTGAGCAGAAAACAGGCAGCTCTGCTCCCTTCAAACGGGTGCTCCTGTGCCTTTACTCCTCCAGCAAAAACAGCTGATGTGATGCTTTCATGGCCTCCAACGGCACCGAAGGTACAACTGTATTGGGTTCACTTGACCAGTTTTGGTACTGGGAGGAGGAACTACAGGAGTCAGAAGCGGTGAGACTCTTCCTTTATAACCAAGAGAGCCAATGCAGCTGGCTCCAAGAGGGACCCACTGTTGGCTAAGTCTGAGACAATCAGCGATGGTAGTAATGCATCTGTGATAACATATTTAAGAAGGAAAAGTTATTGTGCTTAACTATTTGTATCCAGAAGAGAGAGGTGTGAGAATATGTGAGAGAACAACTTATTCAGGCCCCAATATCAGTGCAGAAGGAGAGGGAGAAGGTGCTCCAAGCATTGGAGCTGGGATTCCTCTGCAGCCCGTGGTGCCAACCATGCTGAAGCAGGCTTTTCCCCTGCAGCCCATGGAGGTCCATTCTGGAGCAGATATCCACCTGCAGCTCACAGAGGAGACCCATGCCAGAGAATGTGAATTCACCTCTCAGGTGAATGCCTGAGAGGAGGTTGTGAACCTGTGGGAGGCTCATGTTGGAGCAGAGTCGTGCAGGGACCTGCAGACCCACGGAGAGAGGAGCCCATATTGGAGCAAGATTCCTGATAAGACTTGTGCCACTTTGGAGGAGCCACAGTGGAGAAGCCTCTTCTTGAAGGACTGCACCCCATGGAAGGGAATCCACGTTGAAGCAATTCATAAAGAGCTGTAACCCATGAGAAGGACTCACGTTATAGAAGTTTGGGAAGGAGTGTCTCCGCAAACAGTGTGGGAAAGACCCCACACTGGAACAGGGGAAGGACTCATCTCCCTGAGCAGCAGGAACAACATGTGGTGAACTGACCATAACCCCCATTCCCATCTCCCTGCACCCTGGGGGAAGAGGTAGAGCCCAGGAAGAAGGGAGGGTGAAGGGAAAGTAATTTTAAGATTTGTTTTCCTTCTCATTATCCTGCTCTGATTTTGATTGGTAATAAATTGGACTAGTTTCCCCAGGTAAAATCTTTATTCCCCACAACAATAATCACTGACTGATCTCTTTCTGTCCTTATCTCAAGCCTTTGGTTATACTTTCTCTCCCATGCCCAGTTGCAGGGAGCAGTGACAGAGAGGCTGTGGTGGGTACCTGGCATCCAGCCAGGGCCAACTCATAGCAACACGGCAAGTAACATGTGGCCCCCATGAAAACCCAACAAAGAAATGTCAGCTCTAAGAGTATTTTGGTTTATGCCAGTTTGCATTTTTAAGATGCCAAGAAAAATGAGTCTTTTAGTTATGAAAAATGTCCTGCAAAATGTCTTCTAGAATCTGGAACTGGGAAAATGCAGAAAGGCAGACCATCCTTTGCAAAACTGTTTGCTAAAAGGTAACTGGGAAATATGTAAAAATTCCCAGTTAAAGCAATCTCTGTGCAAGCAGAATGGGGAGAGCACCTCATGGTCACCATAAGCTAAATTGTTCCAGTTCTTATCAAACAACAAAACCACCAAACTCTGCACGAAGTCTGGCTCACATATAGCAAGTCCACTCCTCAAGTAAACTGTGGGGTGAATCACTGAAGTCAGACCAGAGGCCGAACTTCCTTGCATAAGCCACCTGCCAACTGATACTGAGGAACAACAGTGAAATATAATATATGTTTGTAAGCAATTTGCCCAGGGGGAGAAAATGCCATTGAGGGAATAAATAAGTACTCTGATGCAAATACTGTTCCTCGTTATTTCTTTGCCTCGTGACTTGCTTTGGTCACATATGCTGAAAATACTTTGGTTTTAATACCTTCAGCCCCCGGGGAAGGACACTTATTATTTTCCATTTCCTTCCCTTTCCCTCAATTGTACATCCACATTTAGGGTTTCAGTTCTGCTTCTCTCTTTATCTTCCAGCAAATTCTATTGATTTTTTTTTTTTTTTTAATGAGCAGTTATGGGGGGACAGAGATATTGCACCAGGACCCATATTCTGTGGGATCACCATTCTGTCAGAACACAGGTTTTGTAAGCTTGCAAGTATATAGCACAGCACAATGTTCACTTCTCCACTGCAGCTGTCCAACAGCAAAGATTAATCCATCCCTTTTATCCCTTAGAAAGCAGCCGTGGAGCCTTGCAATCTGCAATCTCCTCTACCACACTGGGGACCTTTCCTTCCCGGTCTGGATTAGGGAGTGATACAATGTCCCCATCTGTTTAACGTGCTTCTGATTAATATGCTGTCAGCCACCCTGAAAACACTCGGTTATTAACTCGCTGATGCGGGAGTGCAGCTAATTAATGAGCGCGTGTGCGCGCCTGCAGGCGGAGTGCGGCAAGGGACCCTCACCTACCGCAAAGGGACCCTCACCTACCGCAAAGAGACCCTCACCTACAGCAGAGCAGGGAGATAAAGGCTTCCCTGGGGTCCCCCGAGCCACGCTCCACCGCTTGCTGCTCCTCTGGAGCCAGGCACAGCCACAGTGACACTTGTCTGTGGTAAGCTTTCGGATTTGTCATGTCTGCAGACACTGATGTAGAAAGTATGGAAGTGGCACCAGGAGCAATGACGAAAGGATAATTAAAAAATAATTAACAAGAATAATTTGCAGGGGGCCAAGGGACAAGAGCTTTTATTTCATCAGCTGGTGTAAGTGATTAAATAGGTACACAACACTGCTGTAGAAGTATCCCTTTTTATAAATCGAGAGGAGGGAAGGCGTACAGGGAATAATTACCAATTAGTTTCTTTCTTTTGTTTTTTTGTCAGACTGACTAACTCGCATGACCAAGTAGTTTACTCCAAAACAAGCAGTGAACAAATCACCTACCCCCACTGTGAAGAGTAGCTCTGGCAGTGATGGTATCTGATGGAGAACACAGCTGCACAGATAAAAGGAAAAGGAAGCTGCAGAACAATAGACTCTCTGCACTTCAATGCCCCTGGATGGGGTATGATGGGAGGAGGCGAGGAAGCCTTACTGCATCTCCCATCAGCTGTCACAGTGCTCCTCTCATCTGAAATAATTTATCGCTTTATAAGAAAGAGTTCCCTCGTGATATTTTGTGGTTTGTTTTGGTATCTGAAAATAAGATTACACCTCTAAGAGATGCACGCTCTAAGACTTGCTTTCAGTCAGACACACCTTCCTAGCAGCTGAATGTCCTCCCCGGGCTAGGGCAGCTTCCTTGCGGCTGGTCAAAGTTTTTGCACTCTGCATAGTACCGAAAGGTATCCAGGGGAGAGTAAATCCCACGTTAAGAGAAACAATCCCCATGATCTTGTGCGTTCCTCTGAAAATAATCCAGCATCTTTAATTTGAACACTTTGGCTTTAGTTCCTTCCTTCTTGCAAGTCTTTGAACTCCACAGCAGTTCCTGCATGTGGATGGGACCCTGCTGTCAGCCTTATAATGGACAGAACCTGCACTTTCTGGTTTAGATTAAGAATCCAGAAGGCAGGTGGGGTTTTTTTTGTTGGTTTTTTTTTTGGGGGGTTTTTTTTTTTTTTTTTTTTTTGGTTTTTTTTGGGGTTTTGGTTTTTTTTTGGGTTTTTTTTGGGAATTTTTTTTGGGTTTTTTTGTTTGTTTGTTTGTTTTGTTTTGTTTTGGGTGGGTTTGTTTTGTTTGGTTTTGTTTTGGGGTTTTTATTTGTTGTTGTTGTTGCTGTTATTGTTGTTTTTCCGGGGTAATTTCAAGTCCTAAATCTACTGCTTTCTCTTCAAGGTACATTGATCTCAGGGTGCTGGGGTTTTTTTCCTGCAGCTCCCTGTTCTTGACATTCCCTTGTATTTGAAATGTGATCAAAATGATACCAGCAGCTAAATGATTCACAGGAGTAAGAAGCAGCGTAAAACATACAACAAGCCTAAGAAGCAGCCTTCTGTTATTAAAATACCTCAAAAAGAAAGAATTGAAATCCCAGCTCAACATCCAAGCTGCAGATTTTATGCCAGATTTCCAGGCCAGTACAGCATGAATACATTTCTGGGAATTATCCAAGACTTTGAATACTTTTCTAGACCTTTCAAGTTCACCAAGCATTAATGACTGTATGAAAAATGCAAATTAAGTACCATATGTGAATTCAAAATCAAAGCCTTAGAAAGAACAATGTGGAAATGTATATTCCAGATGCATTTCTGCTTGGGAGCTAAAAGAAAAGAAGCTTTCAGGATTTTGCCAGGTTCCCCTATTGTAATTCTATCCTCTCTTTTGAACAGCTCTCTATGTAAATGATGATAGGGCAGTTAAGCACCGTGATTGTTAAATGCTTCCTACTGTTCTGTGGGGGTTTTATCAGAGGATTTCAAATTCAGCATCTTTATCTCTACTGCCTTTCAGTCAGTAATAAGTGTCTTCTTCTCACCGGTCCTAACAAATACCTCTTCTGTAAGTTTGATCATCCTGCTGTCACAAGTATTATACAATATAAAATCAGGCTTCTAGCAGCAGGGAAGTGGATCTACTCACGTGCCAGATGCATATTCATTTACTGCACTCAGTCCTGTTGTCTTCAGGGAGTACAAACAAGTTACCAGGCACTGCACAAAGGGCCAAAGTCTTGCCTGCCCTAGGTTGGAGAGTCTTACAGTCAAAGAGAGGTTTCCCCAGTGCCCCTGCAGCACAGCACATTCCAATGAAACAAATTACCATCGAGTATTCAAGAGTGATCACATCTCTCCTGCAGATTGCTCTTGACCCAAGCAAGGTTAATTGTCATGTTAGTCTCTATGCACATAGGCTTTGCAGTAACAAGCATTTCCAAAAGAAAACATGAAGCTCACAAAATCCTTATTTTCCACATTATCTGTGTTGTTTTCAAGACACTGAATTTCTATTTTTATTTCTCTGTAATCACCACAGTCTTTTCTACACAAAGGAAATTCTTGTACTATTTCAGCATCACATTCTATGTCCTGCTTACAAACATGCATAACTCTTCACATTAGGACTCTGCCAGAATAAATTGGAGTCCACAGATGTTAGGAAAAAATGGGACATTGTCAAATATCAGCAAGCACTACAAAGCAATTTCCCAAAGCAATGCTCCAAAGTCATTATTTTATTCATATGCATGTACAAAATCCCCTGAAGTGTAGGTACTTTGACAGAGGTTTGCACAGCACTATCTCCCCTGGCACAAGACAGTCTTGCTCTGCCTCAGAACCTGGAGCAGGCTACACTACATTTAGCTTCTTTACCTCCTTTCATCCCTTCAGCCTGAAAGTCCAAATGCAGAGTGGAAAAATACCAAGAGCTGTTTACTCAAAACAAGTTTTTAAGATTTTCCATTTTCTCTAGCTTCTGCTTGGTAAAATATACCAAAATGTAGCTCAAAGAACCTAAAGAGCTGGCTGCTGCAGATGGAATTTCTCGGATGCTAATATAGCATTCATAGATAACAGCAGAGTAACTACCCACAAATATCTTGTGAAACACCAGTAAGTTAACTTTCAGACTCAATGGCATCACACACTGTAGAGGGAGCTTCTGGCTGCTGTACATTTATAAACACAGGCGGGTATTTTATAACCCATACTAAATCAAATAATTATAGGTTTGACCTCTCCACTTAAAAAGGACTATCATACCACTTTAAAAAAATTAATTGTTCCTGAATGTTGGAATACTTTGTTTTGACATTTTGTGTTAGAAATTTGAAAGATTTGCTAAACAACAGCAAGGAAACAATTTCATTCTTGGACAAATTAAATGTCTGAGTGAGGGATGGGTGTCAAAACAAATGTTACCAAAAATGCTTTCCATGGTTTTGATTCAGCCACTGAAAAACTCTGTTCATGTCTATCCTAACTCCTGAGTACAACTGATCATTTCTGTCTTCTACAAAAATCTCAGTGCTATCATAAGGGCTGAGTGCAAAAAAGCCACATAAGATGAAGTTCAGCTGCTAAGAAGAAAATATGAGTTAGCTAGAAATTGCTTTAGACTGGAATCCAAATGAAGGTTTCTCATTCATTGACTGCTCTGTTAAAGAACAGTTTCCCCACAGGAAGAGAGGAAAACCCAGCAACTTTCACGTGGATTTTGCAACTTGATTGTGCATAACACAGGAGTCATCATTCTTTCTAAGGCCTTTATGAGAGTCACCATTTACAATAATAATTTCAGAATCTGTGGAAGGAAAACTCATCAAGCACTACATATGCATCTTGTAAATAGATCTCTGTGCACACAGGCAGAAAACAACTGAAGGCAAAATCATTTGCTGCTTTGGACTGAGCACAGCCACTCTTAGTAGAGGAATAATCCTGAAGGAAAGGAAATCAAAGTAGTCAAGTGCTATTGAATAAAAGCATTTAGAAGCAAGACATTGATAGTATGGTAAGTGGCTTGAGCTCTGTTCTGACAGGGCTTTTTGCTAGAGCAAGGACTCTCTAGTATTAGAGAAGTCTCTACTGTGCTCAGGGATCCTAGGAGATCTACAGCAAAATAAGAACTAGTGGAATAAAATTTGAGCTGGAAGTTGCTGTGAAAATTTTAGCTTTTACTGGTGAAACACCCAAAGGTCTCAGCTGTCCTATTGACAAAGGGCAATACATAAGAAAATGTACACTGCAGCTGTGAATCCAGAATCCAAGGCAAATTTTCTCATAAAAACAGAATCCTGGTGAGGGGTGGATAGGATGAAGTGCTGACACCTGGAGATATTTTCACACATCTTGCAAGCATGATACATTGGGCAAAGCTTTTGGCTAATGCTAACAAATGGAAATAAGTAAATCTCTCAGACTTTTATTCTGTAAGGGTTTTCTCCTAATTTTCCACTGGCTCAGACCCTCCAGCTTCAACAGGCCACTGCTGCAGCATATTTTTCTGATATCATCTACAGTGACTGCTTTATTTCCGTACAAAATGCCAAATGAAGTTTCTGAAGTGGGAACACTTTTTCCTCCAAGGAACAGTGCTATATCTCCCATCTTGCCTTCAAAGAGGCAGACAAATACTTATCAGATGATAATCTATCGTGACTATCCAGATGACACATACACAGTTCAATAACCTAAAGTGAAACCCTCTGGTTTTTATTACTTTCTAGCACATCTGTTCCTCTAACAGAATTGCTATAATGCTGAATGCTTGACAAAACTGGAAAAGTTGGATATAAGGAGAAAAAGCCATCACTGTCATGTGTTGTAATGGTGCTCCTCATGTTTTTTTACACAAGGAGTGACTACCTAAGTGCACTTCACTTTAATTTGGCTCTTTCAATTTTAATGAAATTACCTTTGTCTTCAGATCACATTGATACACAAAATCAGAATTATAGAATGGTTTGGGTTCAGAGAGACTTTAAAGAGCATCTAGTTCCAAACTCCGTGTCATGGGCAGGGACACCTCCCCACAGACCTCCCCTAAGTTGCTTAAAGCCTCTCTCAACCTGACCTTGAATACCTGTTTATCCAACTCCCCATGCCACTATGAGAATTGCCACACAGTGCTTTTTATCATCCTTAACAGTATAAGTACAGGAGGAAAAACATATATCTTACTCACAGCTGGTACAAGATAAACCAAGATAAGCAAGAGAGAAAACTAACACACTGTAATATTTTAGGTACACAGTAGTGGAGACAATAGAGAATCGTGTTAAAGAGACTATGGAGTTAGATGTCAGATATGCAGTGGCCCCTCATTGATAACACATGACATCATATAGAATAAGAAATAGAAAAACAATTTGAAACTTTATGTTTTTCTTTGTACAGGTAGCCTTGAGAAAATAGCCTATGGTGATATGAAAAGGACCATATTGACCCCTTTTCCCTTTTGGCAGTTGAGCTGGCAATAACTGTCCCTTTTTATTAATATTGTTTTTATCTAGAGCCGTAATGAACATCCTAGATAGGTGAAATGAAAGACATTTGTTTTATGCCGAACACCTCAGTGGGAAAAAAAAATTCAATGTATTTCTCTAATTTGCTAAATAACTTTTTGCTGTCGAGGAGAAACAGCCCTCGAGGGCCAGACACCTCACCTGGCCTGCTCAGAAGCTAATTACAAATCACTGTGCCTGAGAGGTGGGATCTCAGAGCGTGCTGCAGTCTGCAGCTCTCTGTGCTAATGTGATCAGCAGTGATGACATCAACTACTGAGAAGTTCCTTGAGGACAAACTAAATCTTTCTTAAAATATTAATCAGAGCTTGCATAAAAGGTAACAGAAACTATGGAACAGCACTGACAAGCCCAAGCAAGCTGACAGATGCTGTGCCTGCCTGGATAGCTCACTGTGCTGAGATCAGAACTGAGACATCATCATCTCCAAGGCACCAGCAGCAGTGAATTGAACAGAGATTAAAATCCAGTTCCTTTCCAGTTGCTCCTCCCTAGAGAAACAGAAAAAATTATTGAATATTTTCAAGCAGAGGTTCCTATCCAGGACATTTAGAGAAAAGAGGGGTATTTCTCCCCCTGGCCAGGAATCTATGGTAGGAGGCATCACTTTCCTATGGGACCTGAGGATATGTCTGTGGTGCAGTTACCATCCAATATAACCAGAATATCCTACCTCCCTTTCTCATGTAACTGCCAGCAGCAGAGATACAGCTCTGTGTTTTCTCAGTTATAAAACCCATCTAAGAAGTTTAACATACAATTGAACAGGTTCAGCAGCCTACACTAAGTCTTATATCGCCATAATGGTTCTATTAATGCTAACTTAAAGATAGCTCATGTCTACTCTGAGGGACAACCATCCCAATTTCACCTGGAGGAATAATCTGAAATAGCAGCAGTGAAAATTAAACTATGGTTTCACAACTTCATCACTATCAGTGTGACTAGGACTGCTCCGAGTTTCTTTGTGCTTTTTCAGTGGGTGCTTTTTCAGTGCCTGTCTTGCAGATGGACTGGTCTATCTCAGAAGCACTGAAACTGATGAGTTACAGAGGAGGCTAAGAGGGGCTTATGAAACAGCAGCTCCCTAAGTCTGCTGAGTGTGATTAATGCAAGCAAAACACCTCCAAAACAAACAATTAAACACATTGAGGGATGCTCCTGGGTATAATCAAATTTGTTTGTCTTAATTTCTTTCTAGAAGCCCAGCTCTGCTTATAAGAAAACCCTGTAAAAATTCAGTTGAGAAGTTGATGCATATGCAGATCTTACTCTGGAATTTCATCCTTTTGCACCTTTTGTTTTATCAGAAAACAGTGGCCTTTTTAGCTTCATCCAGGATACAAATCCGAAGAAGAGTGATGTTTATCTTGAGCTCTAGTCTTTCAAATCTATATACTCAGACTTTGCCCTTAATGTTTTTCTCTCACTCCTAAATATTTTGGTTTATTTTATCTTCACTTTTAATCAGAGACCCAAATTATAAATTTTTCCCCTTTTTGTCTGGATACTAGGATGACATATGTAGGTCCTTTTTCATCAGAATAACTTGCAGAATTTGTTCCTTCACTTTTTTATCACAGCAATAGCACCTCTGCATTTTGTCATTACTAGATGATAAACAACTCTAAACAGCATTTTTGAGAATGATTTGTCATAATGTAACATCTCACTCATACCATCTTATATTAAAAAAAATAGGTATGCTTTTCTCTGTCCTCAGTCATTCACCCATCTCAGATTTTCTTATAAGGTAAATTTTTCCAATTAGTGTGGGAATTTGAAAATAATTTCTGACTGAGATAGAAATACTTTCCAATAATATATGCCATTTTTACCTATAATTTACAATCTAAAATACAAGGAAGAAAACATATAGTGAAACTCATCCAAAACAGATAGAAACAAAAATAAATTTGAAATAGCTTCAAAGAATTTACAACTAATAATATGCCCATCTGAATATAAAATAGTCATTCAAAGTCAAGAAATCACATGTAAGAAGGTCACAAAGTTGTGGAATCGTGGAAGTCCAAAAAATAATTATTCTTCCAGAAAGTATCAGGTACCAAAATATTTGAGTTTGCAGTCTCTGCTTTGAAGCCCCTTGTCAATAACTTACAACTACTCACTAAAACTGAAATCATACTGTTAGCCTCACAAGAGAATGACTTAGTGCACAGCAAATTTGAAAATGCTTTTCTTTACCCACCTATTGCTAGCACTATATAGGAAACTCCACTATGGAGTTTGCTCTCTTTCCACTAAAGCTCAAAAAACATCATCACTTCCCCCAGCTAAATCAAACTCCGCACCTCACTCAAGGCCAGTTTCCAAAGTATGTTGCAGTGAAAGGAAGGATTTATTCCAATGACCTGTCGCTCAAACTTTTAGAAATAAGTAACCAAAGTAAATTAAAACCTTATAAAAAGATTTTAGTCAAGCTATCATTCCACAGAGGTTTGAAATTCAATATTATCTAAAATGTTAAAGCACATTTATTGCCATAATGCTTATAATAAGCATCCCCATTCTTACTGCTGCACTGGGCATTTCAGCAAGATTAGACTTGGTCACAGTAGAGGAGGAAATAAAGTTCTTCAGAGCTAGATGTGTGGTAGAAACAAAACCAGCAAAGCAAAAGTTAGTTAGGGTGACAGAAGGCCTATCAGGGAAAGCTGTTTATTAAAACTCTCAGTGGAGGTGACAATATTCGGTTTGAGGGTGGCAAACAAAAAGTGTCAGTGTGCCATTCAGAAGGGCTGCAGCTGTGCAACAGAGATGTCAGAGTAATGAGTAGGAATGAAAGTGAAATTCAGGCATACATGCTGCTAAATAATAACAATAATAATGATAATAATGGATAAAAATTGACACATCATGAGGAAAATTTATGAATAAGAAATTCCACTCTGAGAGAAATATGTATGATATTATGAATTGGCAACATGAGAGTCTAATTAAATTGTGGATGTTTGATTCCACTTGTTTCTCATAACACTATAAAACACTGTATAAAAAAGCAAAGCCTTTTTTCCTGATATATATCTGTGCACACAGATATTCTGCTACAACAGCATGGAAAATTTACACCAAGGTGTTTCTCTTTGTTTTTTAATAGACTGTAATTTTTCTGTAATAGACTGTGAATTTCTGTTGTATAGATTGTTTGAAGGCATGAAAAATCATCTAGGCAGAGGCATAAGAAACAAATCTCAGAGAAAGAAACAGGACATCTCAATAAAATTAAGCTGCTGTTATTTGACTATTCTCATCCCCACGATAACAACCAGTTACTATCCCCATACTCCATGCAGGGTAACACAGACCAAGGCTAAACGGGCTGCCTGTATCTGCAGAGAAATCAGTCAGAGACTGAACTAAAGGCAGGACTGCTTTGTCTCCTTGCCGAGTGTTTTAAAACCCGGACTGTCTTGCCATCAACGCATACATTTCCCTGCAAAACTGCACAAACGGAACGCTGATGGGGTTTGTTGCATTAGCAACTTAATCTCCTCAGCCTCCCCCCGTGGCCCGAGCCCTCTCAAGTGAGCTTGGAGAGGAGCGCAGCGGCCGCTCAGGGGCTCCGGGCAGCTCCTTCGGCCGGGGGCTCATGAGCGAGTCGGGAGGGTCCGTGTGTGCTGCCACAGCACGGGGCACGGCTCTGCCCATCTCTGTCCCCAGCGAGGCAGGAAAACCCGGCAGGCAAAGCGCCGGTGGGTTCTGCCGCTGGAGGGGCGCCAGGGCAGAGCGTGTGTGCTCTGTGCCGGAGCTGCGTGCCCCGGCAATTGCTGCGCTCCCAATGGTGCTGGTTAGGACGTGACATTGTCCACCCACATGCTCGGGAAAAACAGGATCTTCCTAAAACCGGCTCTCCGTGGGTTTACACAGCAGGGAGGGCGTATATGCCAAAATAAATATGATTATTACTCTTAACGTTGTGAAAGAAATTACTCAAAAGAGAGATCAACAGAAATTTGTTATAAAATGGGTGACACGATTTTAAAATTGGGATAAGGATCTACGGGGAGCTAACTCAGTGAAAAACAAATATCTAATGAGAAACATGAAATTATCTTTCTTGTGTGGGAGGAAGATTTGACATTAAAGATTTTCTCTAAATATTTGTAAGTCACTGTGTAGCGACTAATATTAAAATACCAAAATGACAGCTAAACTCTTCTAATAGCACATCAGCTAGCAGAGGCAGTGTATGAGTATGATTGCTGGGATGTTTGAGGATATTTAGAGTCTGACTGAGGTTGCAACGCAGCTTTAATGAATATACTCAGCAAGATATTCTGGTGTTCATAATTGTAAGTAATAACAAAATTTATGCCCAGACCAGTACAAAACCGAGCTTGCCTTCCTTCATCTTTGAGGCTAGTCTAGTTAGGACATGGCCATGGTTTAGCTCCCAATCATTTAGCCATTTCAAATTGCACCTACTTTGCTTTTCAAATTATAGCTCTCTGCTTGGTGACCTTATGTGTTGAGGATTAAGAAAAAGTGGATATAACCTCCTGTGGAAATTGCAAAAATCAGCTTCCCTTCTCCTTTCTCACGTTCTACATGTAAGCAATAATCACTCTCACAGCATATAACAATTTAGAACAGTATTTTACAGAAACTTGATTAAAATTACACAAGTTGGGAGGAGGGGGAAGATGAGAGCAAAATGAATTTGCAACTGCCAGAGGAAAACTCATTAACCTTGGTGGGCTTGTTAGGAAGTTGTTTTTTAATGCATCCAGACACTTCTTTTGATGTCCAGTGAATCCAGAAGCTCTGTTTCCCAACTGACCATTACCAGGAGAGAGCAAGGGCTCCCATCCAGGGCGTGCTCTGAATTTTGTGTCTGAAAAGAACAAGTGAGAGGAGACATGAAAGAAAAGAGGATAAGGAAAGAGAAGAATGGACAGAGGAAACTTGCTAGACAAACACCTCATCTTAATAAGAAGTTAAGACGAGCCTGGCACTTACAGCCAGACAAGATACCTGGGAAATTCTCAAGTGTTGAGTAATAAACAGTGCTGGGTTTTTTTAATTTGAACAGCAAATCCTTATCCAAGGCTCTTCGGTAACATTCACCATATTAAAACCTCAACACTTCAAAAACTTCTTATGCATTTAAATTTTCTTCCTTGATTCTCCGTTAGTCAAGGACTGCATCAAATCAAACAATTTCAAGTACTGATGACAGCACACAGCAAGGAAAGTGATGCCTAGGGAGGGATGGGGCAGGAAGAAGAGCGTGGCACCTCAAAGATATTAAGGCTGAGCCAGAAGCTCCCCTCCAGACAGCTTGCCCAGTGCTTTGGGAAGCAGCACCTCTTGCTACCCCCTCCAAGCCATCTTTGCAGTCTTGGCTCAGGAATGGGTTACAAATTCAGGAGAGATGCCCAGGCCTGTGAGGTGTGTGGGGAATGGCAAAGCAGGGAGAAAGAATGAAATTCATAAAGATTATACCACGAGTTGCTGTCACCAGAAGCAGAATCAGGCTGCCTTCAGGAAAAGCAGCAGCCATGCCGAGGTCTGCTCTCATCCTTCCCTGCTTCTCACACTAAGAATGAGGAAAGGAAGAGATAGACATTTCTTACAAGGAAAATATCGTGTGACAAAGAAGAAAAAAGCTACTCTGCAGAGTTTCCATTATTTTTATTTTTTCACATTTTCTCACTGTGTTTTCTTGGCCAGTATGTTGGTTTTGTATGCATTTGTTCCACAAAACAACTTCACTCATTTTGGAGGACATTGGAAAGCTCTCACTCTTCAGAGATGTTAGATCAGAACAAGGACCAGTCCTATGCACTTAGTGAAATATAAGACCATTACCTAGCTCCTTTCTTTCATCCTTTTCAAACTACAGATTCCTTTTCCTTGTCCTTTGTGCACTGAGAAAACAGCTTTCTAGAAAGTATATTTGATTTCAATTAAAACAAACAAACAAACAAACAAAAAAAAAAAACAGGGCAGTCTCTGTAAATTTTTTTCTAGTTTATTTCACTTTAATAGGCTTAGGTTTCAGCCAAAGCTTACAAATTGTGAGGCTCTAAACTGTACTTTTTTCTGCAGGGAAATGAAACACACATCAAAAATTCAGAAATCATGGATAAACATCTATTTTATTTATAAATAATAATAAAAATAATTAGAAAAAGTAATTGAAGATGCAATGAAGGCTGGTATATACAAACATATAATCCCTGGCTCAAGAAAACCTTAAACTGCAGAGCAGAAGAAACTGGAGAGAATACTAGGGAAAATAATTTTTCTGTTCTCGACAAGTTCTCCACATCTTCTTCAGGCCAGTTTTGTAGTCAGGATGCCAAACTGTGTGGATCTCTGCTCTGATCTAGTACAACCACTCTTATCTTCCTAAAACACATCAAACATCTGATAAAGTCTGACAGCACCAAAACTCACATGGGCTGTAATTAGAGATTAACAAAACATTGGGTGTTACTGGCCAAGCCTGGTTTTGATTGTTATATTATTTGCACCACAGCCAGCTTATCCATAAATGTCCCAGTTACTGGCACAATGAAATGTTGTGAAAAGCAGCATAAAGTGGGAGGGGATGCCAATCCCAGCAGCAGGGAGAGCAGTCACACGGTCCCTCTGCACAGTACGGGAGGCTCCAGCCCTCTGTTTACTAAACTCAGGCTCTGCGTCACATCACAGAGGGTCACCCCTCCACTGGGGAGCCTTCTGTACACACAGCCTTGCTATCACAAACAAGCTGAAACTTTGGTTTGCCCTGTGTTCTGCTGCCTTCTGTAAATAAATGCCGTATAACCTGTCCATCTCGAGCTTCCAACTTACTTGTCATAAAACAGACATTCTGCACGCTCCATCTGCAGAATTACATCTTCAGTTTTGATAATAAAGCAGCTGCTGAATTCATATCTGCTTCTGGAAGGCTAGCCAAACTCTAAAGAAATTGCTGTAGGTGTTAAAAAGTTTAGAAGTTAAAAAAAAGTGCAAAAAATAAAAGTATATGGAAAAGATGCTTTTGAGCTTTCATAGAAAATTTGAAAATATACTTTTAAAAGAAAAAGTAAAAGAAAAGGATAATATCTTCTAATAAAAAGTATACCTTTTGGTATGCTGGTATATTGGACTGCCACTGAAGCCCTTTGGCCAGTGCAAACAGAGTGATCCATGATCTCACACAGCTCACAAGAAACGTGACAAAAAAACTTGTCAAAACTTAAAGTTCTTTCTGTGCAGCTAAGCACCAGCTTTGGCAATGTATTCAGGTTTAATGGAAAATTAGAAATGACTGGATTTTCTTTTTTATCCCATGCCTCCATTTCTATCATGCACACCCATTCCACTAGGACATCTACTTCCATCTGAAGATTCCCTGTTGTAGTGGATCATGGTCTGCCTTGATACAGTTCACCAAGGGGTTCAGATCACTTTATGCCGGGGCTCTGAAGGGGAGCTGCAGTAAGATGAGGGTGAAGTACATTTAGAAATATAATCTATAAATGTGTTAAATAACAACAGCTGAAGGCAAATTTCATCTTAAAAGCCCTTATTTTACATTATAGTTATGCATGCTGTCTGGTTTCACAGTTCAATTCTATGCTCAGCCTTGTGTTTACCTCAAAGGCTTTCTTGGCAATGTGAGGAAGAATCCATATCCAATATTCACTTTTCTGTTCATATGCCTCATGGGCTTGCCCTGGAAGCATCATGCAAGCCCCTGTAGACAAATATTTTTGCCTCATAGTTGCACACAAACATTAGATATTCCTGAAAAAACATAATTGTATGCATGTATGTGTAGCCACATAGGTGCATGCATGCAACTAACTGCGTGTCAGTTTATTTGACATCAGTATTCTAGTACACCTCTACATCTAACAAGTTGATGCTCTGATACTGTTATCCTAATGACCATCCTGAGATTTCTGACAGCAGCAACAGCAAGAGTCTCTTTGACACTGCACTCATACTTGCCTGACATCCCAATGTCCCTGGCCTCTACGTCTGTCGGATATCACGTTTCCAGTTTAACCCCCATACATTCAAACTAGGCTCAGCATATACAGATTCACGTGGTTCACATTAACAGCACCCATGCTACTTTCAGTGGCAGAGTCAAGAAATAGGATGAAATCCAGGCAAACAGTTTAGGCTGATTTAATCCCAGCTGCCCCTCATTGCTGAAGCTTGGCAGACCCTGGTCTGTCTCATGTTCCTGTAGACCCAACTTGGAGCAATTCACTTTTTAATTAGACTATTAGTTCCCCTTGGCTTTACTGTTCTTAAGTACCCAATAGACATTGATCCTTTCTGAACACACTGCATATTCTTCTGCACATCTGGGCTGCACAGCGTGGTCATGCCTGCATTCAGCATCCAGCTGCCAAGGCAGACTAACCTCTGACACATCTTCAACTTATCCCTGGCTGGAGCTACCCTAACCACCCAGATTTACTGCAATTCTGAAATCATGAATACAGTTTGATGACTTCTCTAAGATACTTCAATGTCTCCAGGACTGTTTATCCTCTCTCATGAGTTCTACTGAGAGAGCAGGCTCTTGTCCTTCAGAAGGTGCTGCAAGGTACAACCTGGAGAAGGGCAGCTTTGAAGTTAGAGTTCTTCAAAGGAGAGCTCAAACCATATCAGAAAGCTAATGATCTCAGGAAAGAGATCTGACAGGCCATTTAGGAATGTCAATAAAATGTCCAGGGAAACAAACATTATTTTTGTTGATTTCATTAATCTTGGCCCAATTTTTTTTTGAGGCAGCATAATTCAGAATGGCAAGCACTTAATCCATATGACAGCATAATAAGAAAATTGCCACTCAGGCTTAGAAAATGAGCCTTTTCCATTTCCTGACATTCATTTATCCAGGGAAAATCATGCAACATCTGAAATTATGTAGGCCTTATCTTGAAAAAAAATTATCAAATCATAGAAACTGTCAATACAGTTTTAACCTTTGAAGAAACAGTTTCTTTTCAAAAGGAATCACATTGCCTTTTACAAGGTAAATTTTGAAGTGACCTATAAGCATATTCCAGTGAGTTCTTTCTTTTTACAGTATCTAATATCCTCTCAAATTATCTCACTTTTCTGTTCACTCAAATAATTAGCTCAAAGAACAGCACAAGTGCCATGACAGCAAAACAATTAGTTATACACTGTGCAAGTTATCACCTACTTTTAACAGATCAAAACCTGACAACCTATTCCTTATCTGTTAGCATGATAGCAGGTAACTTCTTTGAACAAATTCAGCACTTAGATACTTTCTTTTGCCTCCTTGCATTACATAATGTTTCTAAACTTTTATTTTAATTACCTTACCTGAAGAAAGAAATGCCTAGACATTGCAGATATTTATCCTTGGTCCTTGGCTCACTTTTAGCCTATTATTTCTATCTAAGCTTCTCCCTTTTGCTCTTTTATGTTGTTCTTGTAAATTATCAGTGTAGCTATGGCTGCTTAGACAGTAATCTTTCACACAGATTTGAGCAAGCAAAAAGTAATCCAAACCAAAATCCAAAAAGTGAGAGCTGCTCATATACTATAAAAATCAGTATAAGGTGCCTCTCGACACTAGAGCTGATTGATTTATTCATCATGAACATGGTACATTATAAAGAAATCCCAGGTTTTTTCACAAACCATTTGCAATTGGTTGTGATCATTGTAGATCTATCGCTCAGGTTTTTTTGACAAATTCAAGCACAGACTTCAACCTAGTGGTGAGCCAAAAAACTATTTGTAATTACTTATTTTTCATTTAAAATTGTGATTGTTGGCATGTATTACGTATCATTTATGCTCTGGAAGAAATAGCAATGTAGGGCATGTGAGTAGTTATCAGTCTGTTGATGGAAACTTTCTCAAGATCTTTTTACTAATGCTAGAGAAATACAGAGGGCTCACTAAACTTTTCACACCCCTTTATTAAAATTTAAAATAATACAAATCTATGTCTTATGACTGTGAGGCAAACAATGAAAAGGGCATATTTAAATGCATCAAAAGACAGCTATCAACATACAGCTCAGAGTTTGTGAGGAAAACATTTGAGTCAAGTGCGTCCAGTTCATTAAGCCACAAAAACCAATACTATGAAAGGAGGTGGATCATTTGGAAGGACAACATCAATGCAAAAAGAATTATTTCCAAAAGCATTTGTATAACATAGAAGTTGTCTTGGCAAACCAAAGGGTTTAGCTGACAATCACAGCTACAATTCTACAACACAAACAATCCACACTAGCTGTGAAATGGACCTAGCACTGCTATGGCAGTGAACTAACTGCTCATGAGCTGTAGGCACCACAAGGCACTTGCTGTGCTTAATGAGGCAGCCAGTTTATATCCCTCCATGTTTCTCCACACTTGGGGATACCAGCTTGTTCCATCACTCCATTCCAACTGCAGGGGTCAATACACCTGCCTGCATTTTTATGGGCTTTATACCAGTGAAATTTCTTTCCCTCATTTTTTTTTCTCTATAACAGAAGTCAAAACAAAGAAGCAAAACCCTTGCTCAGGGAAATTAGGCAGTAATGGCCTAGAAGGTTCTTGTTTTACACTCTTTTACAGGCAGATTCAGCATCGTGCTGAATAATGAAAAGAAGACATTGAGCAACTATTCACCTGTCATCACATTAGCTCTTCAAGAAGTCTGTCCCTACCCCATCTCCCTAAATACAGATCTTCCTGTGCAGCTATCAAAACCAAAAATACACAAGCACGTCTTAAGTGCTTGTAGGCACAAGGTTAAACAGGAAGCCATCCTTCAAACTTATGACTGAGTTGTCAATACAAGAAATGGAACAAGGGTTACAGTCTAATTGTCCTCTGTGACCTCCATGTATATTAAATACTGCTGCTGTTCTCTTATTTGCCGGCTGCAAAGGTGGGTGCAATGCAACAATCTGCAGATTTTGAGCACCATAAGTTTTGTGAGATATATTTCTCTACTACAGAAGAGAAACTTCTGTTTTCTACAGAGGTAGAAAACTACAGGTATTCACTTGATTCACTCACACCTACAAGATAAACAAGTATCTGAAAGACTCACCATGTACGTAGGCAGAAAGGACTTTAAAGTCATTTCAAATACAGGCTCATGGCACTGAGGACTCTAGAAGAGTGGGATTTTGGGGCTTCTTGAGTAACAGGTAAAATAAAGTATAACGGTTCATGAACTAATCTCATCAACAATTCATCTTAAATTTATACCTTGAACTACCTATTGCTACTGAACTAAGCATGAGCCACAAACTATTGATGAATCAATTAAGACCCAACTGACTGAGTGCTTTAAACATTTTTAAAGTATATCTGAACAGCTTAGGTCATGTTTCAGCTCTGCACCTTACACAAATGTGTTCAAAGCACTCAGCCAGCAAGTCCTAGGATATTGGAGAGTGTTTAAGGAAACAATGGATTCACTGAAAGATAATTGCTCACCACTGGAGTGCCTGATGCTTTGCTTGTCTATCCTCATGCCTTCCTATTCTGCTTTCCTTAGGACTGTTAATTCCCTCCATTCTGTGACTCTTTCTCCTTTTGCCTCTGGATTTAACTGTGTCCACCTCTTTTTCTCTGACCTTCCCTCCTCACCATGAATCCTTTTCTTCAGTTCTCTGCCCAACTCCCATTATTTTGATCCTCCTGTAAAACCAGGTCAGCCCCACTGTGTATGTCCACCAGGGCTTGGCATAAATTTTGTAGTTGCTGGCTACTCAGCACGTGTGCAGCCAATCACCACAGTGGGTCCTGTGTCCTGGAGAAGCTGAGATGGTGCCAAGCCAGAGACAATTGACTCCTTGCTGACTATTGACTTGTAAGGCACCGCAAGCTTCCTGATCCAAAACCCCACTGAGCTCAAAAGCAGCACAGCTGAGTCTGAGAAACATTGATCTCACCTCCAGCTGTGGCCAATACCAAATGCTTCAGAGAAACAAAACACCCTTTATGGGTAAATACACCAGAATTTGCTGTGATCAGATGGACAAAAACTACAGCTAAAAGCAGGTTATGTGACTCTTCTAAAAATAAGGTCTAAAAATTCCCATGGCTTTGAAATATACTTCAGCAACATCAGGTTTGAAAAGAACTCCTTCCTTGTGGAGGAAATATTAGAGAAAAACTTCACAACACTTTTTGTAGATATATTTGTGAAGACAAGGATTTTGTTCATTTCATTGAGTGGTGACTTATAGCGGTGAATCCCACCTGGATTTTCATTTGAGCTACAAATTTATTTTCCCTGTAGCATCAATTACTGGGTATGTTTTTACCATGCTTTTTCAACAACATAGTTTGTTTCCTTTCTAAACTATAAGAAGAGAAGAATATCTCTTACTTGTTTTCGAGGTCTAAGCCACAAGAAGAAAAAATAGTCTTCTTTCATAAGGCTTATCTCCTGCTTCTTATTACCCTCCCCTTACCTTCTAAAGTTCCTATTTATTAAAGGGAGACAAACACGGTATGACCAACAATGAAAGGTAATGCATTGCTATCACTTGCAGTCTCTGTACTATTCTTTTTACAAAGCCATGCTTCATTTATTTTTGCTCACTTCTGATTTGTCTTTAGAGGCATCCAGGACAAACAATTGATTAGATTTTGTCATATTGAAAATTAGTATTTTCATTTTCGTTTGTCATCTTCCATTTGTGATCCATGATGGCATTTCAGGTTTTTAACAATTTTATGAGACATTATGGCCTTTGAAAGTCCAAATAAATCCTTCATACTAACCTCCAAGGTTGAAGAGGAGTTAAATCCCCTTGACATTTTAAAAAATGAGGCCACTTCTTTACAAATCTAATTTTCATAAGAAAATTTCTGATAATGCTTCAAATTTTTTTTTTTTTAAGTATGAAAAAGAGTTATGTTTTTAAGTCCGTTCCCATACATGAAAATCCTAAGGATAACTGGAGTGATGTCAGAATGAACTTATACCAGTAGAGTACTACACTTGTACATTTTTCATTGTTAGTGTTTCTAACATAGAGTTGACTCTTCACACACCATCACTGTCAGGGAAATGTTTGTTGCATCTTCATCTAAAAGAACAGAAGACAGCATTCCTCATTTTCTCCAGAAAAAGTTATTTTCTGTATAGAGCACCAATTATCAATTCTGCCAGGTGACACAGATCAGACAAAGGAAGAATTAGTAGTTTAGGCATAGAAGAACTCTTGTATCACCAGTGGCTCTCTTCATTGCTGCTTTTGGTCTCAACTTTCAGCAATATTGTCAAATTTACAGCAAAGTTCTTCTTTTCCTATCTCAGACTCATGGTCCCTTATTAAATATTAAAATGAACAGAAGAGTATCTTTTGTTAGAAGCTCTGTATTTCAGCCTTATTTCTTTAGATGAAACAGCAGAGACTGATGAGACGCAGGGTGTTTGTATCTTGGCCTTTCAAACATTTCCAGAAAGACACTCCATAGCTTTCTAAGAGCTGAGTTTTGTGTTCTCCCTCCATTTATTCTCCTGTTGCTGAGACAAATGAACAAACGAGTCCCAAAACCAAATTCATTAAATGAAATGAAGAGACAAATGGAAAAGTCACCTATTAATAAGAAATCACTTACCAACAACATGATCATTTCAACTTTCGCAGACCCTCTGCGATGTTTTTGTAACCAGAAGGAAAAATGGAACAAAATAAAGAATTTACCAGTCTCTGTTGCTGGCTGAAAACAGTGAAATTAAATTGCAGGGTATGTTAGCACTGAAAATTAAGTCACCCTGACAAAAAAGTCCCTGTGTTTTTGTGATTGGTACAGTTATCATAATGACAAGCACTTTAGCAAAAACTTTCCAAATTCTACACTCAAGTTTAGTCTCTGCTTTCAGCAGATATGCATCAGCATGTACTTTCATATCCAAAACCTAACTAAAACACCTAAAAGTTTTGAAATCAAGTAACAAAATAACCTCCCAGACTTAATTAGCTTGCTTGAACTTGTAAGAAGAAAATCCAAAATTAATGTTAAACAGTATCAATAATCTGGTGGGTTTATTGGCAGTTGAGCTGCCAATGCTTTTAATTTTCCCTTTCAATACAATACCACCTCTCAAGCATTGCAATGGTTTTGTTTCTTACTATTACTGATAGAAAAACAACCATTTTTTATTTCCTCCCTACCTGCTGTACACTTTCCCTTGGATGTCTCATCATCTTCTATGAGCAGACAAAACAGAAAACTCAGTGCTCCCCATATTATCTGACACTGTTAAAAATTCAACACAACACCCCCTGTCACTCCTGCTGATGCTGCTGCAGGCTGCATCACTGGGTCTTCACGTCTACCAGACATGCACTGAGTAACACAGTGACAGGAGACTTGTGAGCCCTTCTTTCTTATCCACTCCTTTGGGAGAGATCTCTATGTGTTGTGCAATATCTGTCCAACCAAGTGAAAATATCATATTTCAAAGTAATTTTTCTAACCCATCTTCCCAGTTGGGGTGGTAGAGGCTTCACCCCTGGAAGCATTCAAGGTCAGCTTGAAGTAGGCTCTGAACAACCTGCTCTAGTAGAAGATGTCCCTCCTCATTGCACTGGGGTTGGATTAAGCGACCTTTAAGGGTCCTTTCCAATCTAAACTGTTTTGTGATTCTAATTACAGCTCACTGGAATTTATATCTCAAATCTTCCACTGAGTCCCAGTGTTTCAGTAAATCAAACAGATATTTCCATTAGAGGCTTGACTCTTAAATTTCGTCATGCTTCTCCCTTGTTTTCCTGTTCTACCAGCAGATCATTTCCCCAGATGCTCTAGAAGACTCTGAGCTTCCTAATCAACATATACATATACATCCTTTTTTAATTTAAATCATTGTTCAAAATCCATCTTTACTGTTTCACCTAGAAAAATAAGTCATATAGTTAATGACAACTTGAGGCACAAATAGGCCATCAATCAACTTATAAAAACAGTTAAACAGTGTAAATATGTCTCATCTCAAAACAAATTTATTTTATTTTCTCCTTTGTCTTTCTTTTCAGGTCACATCTTTCCTTAAATTGTGCATGTTTATACAGCACTTAGCACAGTGGGGGTCCCAATCTTGGCTGGGGCCCCTGGGAAAAAAACATTACATGCATTAAGTAAAAATGTTACACATGCTTTATACTGATGCAAATAATGTCTTTAGAAGAGGAAATTTCAATTTCATTATATAACATGGTAAATGTGATCAGCTAAAACTGTGGTCTCATTGCTTGTATACGTTATAGTATTAACTGTGTTCTTCAAAGTTATGTTCAATAAATAAGGTACTGAACTACCAAATTGGAGTATTGGACCGTATCTGTAGGCACAAAAATATGTGAGCATAGATCCCACAAGTGATTACTCCTGTGTTCTTAATCTTTGTTTTCCTTGCAAGAAATCCTTACGACTATCAAAGAAAGCCGTGTAAGTCCAAAGAAGGAGGCATCAACTACACGGCTGGGAAGAGAAAGACACATAGTTCAAGGCACGGTTTTCTTGTTAATACATACTTGCTGACACAAAAAAGTTCAAAAGCTCTTGCTTCACACAACAAAACCTGTGGAGGACTGAGACTCAGGAGGAGTCTCACCACAAGCACCCCACCAGCCCCCGTGGCCATTTGCTGTTCTCACATCCCTGTTGAGCCCTGGCGCTGGAGGGACACGTCCCCTGGGGACAGGGCACCTCAGCCCAGGGCCAGCCTCCTGCCCTTGGCTGTTCCTGTCACACATAATCACTGCCTCACTCCTTAGGGCACAGCTGTGCACGTGTCACGTCCAGGACTGGTCTATGCACTATCACTGGTAAAGTGTGAAGCAACAGAGGGAACAGGATCTGCACTTACCCCTCTCGCCTTTCTCAGAAACTTTGACACTGAGATGAGCCATGCTCCCCATGCTTGTTCTCTCTCTTGTATCGTGGACTTTGCAAACAAATGGCTACATAAATCCAGACACATGTTGGTCATCATTTTACACTCAAATAGAAAAGACAGGAAAATCTAAGAGCAACTCAGCTCTTGAGGAACTCTCTCATGACCATGCCACACTCACTGCTCATGGCATGCTCCTGAGAGATGTCTTTTGAACACTGCCAGGCTGAGGAAGGAATTGACCTGCATCTTCCTCTTCCAGGGATAGAAGATTTTATGTGGAACACCACACTTTCTTCTTAAAAAGCTGCTACCTTTTTAAACGAAATATCCACACCTCCTGCACTTCCTCCTGCATTTTCTCTCATCACTGACTAGTCCATGGGCACCCAGATGAGCTAAGAACAATTAGCAACCCTGCCAAGGCCATCTGAACAGCGCAGATCACACATTCTCTATGCTCATGAATATTGAAATGCTTACACATTGTCACAACAGAGGCAGTTTCAACCATGTGCAGGTCCTTTAGCCCTCTCCAATTCACAGGTGACTCCTTCCACCACTGATTAGTGCACATGGATAGTGGATAGGCAGTGCAAGACAAAACCATGAGAAAGTTTGAGTTATTACCTAAAAACTAATTGAATATTTCAGATTTGCTTTTTCCTCTAAGTAACTGCTGAAGTAGCTTAGTTGTTTTATTTTATTTAAAAGTGCACAGAGATGGGGTTTGTCTTCGAATTTAACTAGAGACATTATTAGTAAGTCTTTTAAAGCTAATATTTATAAAAGGACAAAATCAGACATCATCATTGTCTGTCACTGAGGCTCTACGTGAGTTTATCTTTGCTCTGCACAGCTGGGCTTAAAACAAAAGCCTAACTACAGACACAAAGCTCTGTGATCATCTTCCTCAAACAATGAAACCAAAAACTTTTCAAAGGAGATTAGAGACATTCCCTTTTTGAAAACTGGCACTGGGGCTTTATAATATAGCCCAGCTACCGATAAGCAAGTTTGCTGAGGCATTGCAGCTGAAGAGGGGCATCTTCCTACTGCATCTGTAACAGTCAGCAGCTCTTGTCAGTACAGATAGGAATGTTTTAACTACTGAGTTTTACACATCAGCCAATCCCCTACCCAAAATTAAAGCTGGGAAAAATGGCCATAATTGACAGTAAAGTTTCTTTGCGTGTTTCCTGCCCAGTTGCCTAACTTTTATTATGGCATAAAAGAGAAATTACTTGATTCCACCAAATGCAATACACATGCTTTACTGTAGCTCCTTTCTGCCTCAGGCATGGCACAAGTTTAGCTGAATTATTCTCAGGAGAGCTATGGAAGAGATTATCCCTATGATGAAAAAAAAAGGGGGGGTGGGGGAAGAAGCAGCCAACAAGTAGCCTAACCTTGCATTATCCATCTGCAGAGTCACTCAGCTGTCTGCTCTGAACTGTGTCCTTAGAGCAAATGTTCAATGCTGCTGTTAGTAATGTCACTCTCTTTCACTTGGCACTGATGGGCACTGCAATCATTACAGAAAGATTGTTCTATCTTCTTTATTTTAAGCAGCAGCCTTCCAGCCTTTTCATATTTCCATGGAGGAGCCTTTCCAATTTGAGGTCAGATGAGATACTGCTGCTAAGACAGAAACACTCGTATACTAAATATCTGACTTACACCTGGGGGAGGTATTAAAATACATCAAATACAGAAATGGACTGTACTCACTGACACATTGCACTTCAGAAGAAAAAAAAAAAAACTTTTTTCTTTTTTATTATGAAAACTTGTCAGCTTTGAATCAGCAAAGACAATGAAGACCAAGATCTTTAAAAGTTTGTGTTATAAATACATTTTCAGTTCTCTTACATAATTGTCCAATAAGCATCACTGAAACCCTTCCAGGTGAAGAAGAGGTTAATTGTTCAGTGAAATGACAGAAGGTAAGCATAAAAAATAAAGATCCATGATGCATATAAAAGAATTGGGAGACTTGGTTTCGAAATGGCTTACATTACTCATGAGTGACAAAGCCTCATGAGAATTTTACAGGTCACCCTAGGTGTCAATGAGGCTGCCATGCCCCAAGACACCAATACTTTTGCATCTCTCCACCTGTATTGCTGCATTGCCTTGGTGCCACAGGTCTAAGAGAGGCTCAGAAGAAAATTAAATTGTAACTCCTAAAATAGAACCTAGTTCAAGTCGAGCATTATTCCATTCTGGAAGTTAACTCCTGCTGGGAATCTCACCTACCTAATGATTTTCTGGTCCATAAGAATTTGGAGCACCAGGCAAAAGTGGGATTTATACCACTATTAAAATAGTCCCTCCCTGTGACAAATGCTACTGTTAATTTTAAGCAGATTTTGTGCAGGTCAGGTCATTATTGAAGTTTAGGATTGCATCAAACATGCCAACCACAGCATTGGTAATGGTCTTGTCTGACCAAACGTTCTGGAAGCTGCTCTGGGGGTGTGCCAATAAATCCAGCAGGGAAGTATTTGTGGGCAGAGAGGCACAAATCAAATATAGAATGTCAATTAGGATTAAGCACATATATATTGCACCCCATTCATACACTGTACATGCAAGGAAATGCTATTGAGACAGTAAGACCAGCAACTCGAGACCATTCACAGTTTACAACTCGGATACTACAAGAAGGAACTGCAATGTGAGAACATAAATTAGGATACTCCATACAGAAAAAGAACAACCTGTGACTGTGTCTAGACAACCTGTGCCTGTGTCTGAAATAGAAAAGTGCAGAAAAGGCAACCAGAGAAAGCCAGAAACCTTTTCCAAAAGCTACAAGTTTCCTCCAACAGACCGACAGCTAGGGATTACCAAGTGCTGCCCTGGCAGGAAAGCATATGTGTTCATGGGCCACAGTCTCTCAGAAAGTCACCCTGACCTGCACAGTGGCCAAAGATGGGGAAAATCAGTCTCTACTGACTCTCCTACAAACTTTACATGGGATGATGTTTCAAGAATTTGGCTCCTTAGTGCATGATTTGAAAATATACAGCCTGTGTCCCTCACATACACATTTATATTAAATATAATCCTACCTGCCAGTCATAATTCTCACTTGTGCCTAATCAGTGTAGTCAGGCTGGAAGATATTGGTAACTTTTTATATGGAAAATATTTATTACCAAATTCAAATACTTGGTTTCATATGGACAGATGAAGAACTGAATTAGAAAGCACAACATTTTTATGTGGGTACATGACTTATTGAACTATCATTATGTCAAAAGATCTATATTTTATAACACAGAACACTGAAAAGCTATCACTTGGGTACTGTTTTCCATTCATGCCGTGGAAATAATACTAAAGGACAACTTTTGACCAAAAGTTTGACCATTCCTACTCATAAAAGCAGGAATTAAAACAAATTTAATGCTATATTTCATCTTTCCATGAATTTTATGACCACAGTTTTCAATTAAATTTTTTTCTCCTTCACTGATCACCATGGAAAAAGACAAGAGGGCAAACTGATTAAGACTCTGTCACACCTGTCACATTTAATAACAGTAGGTTTAGGTATCACCTTCTAAATCAAACAAAGCCCAACAATCTGAGCCCTAGATCTCCTACCCTGCAAAGGGACCTTTACACAGAGAAACCCCTAGGATCACAGGGAGTTAGCAGAGATTCAGGATATAACTGATTGTGATAACAGGCACGACATGGGCAATGGAAACGTGGACTTAAGAACAAAACAAAAGGAAGGGGTGTAAGAAAATGGGGAAGAAACCCTCTGACACCACCTCTCTGTAACATTCTTAAATACTACCTGTAGCAATGTGAAATGTAAAATAATGTAGACAGAATAACTCTATTTAGGTTGGTGGTCACTCTCTGTCACCACTGTCAAAAGACGTACTTGTACATAATAGAAAATAATTTTTCAAAAGGATGGTGCTGCGCAGGGCATAAATGCAAGATGTCCAAGTTAGATTTTGAGATAAAAATGCTAGGATCTCCATTAGTTTATGTTGTCTGTGATTTCCATACATTTGCCTGCTGAGGGCAGGTTATGCCTTAAGAATTTTTACTGCATCGGCTTTTCTTTTAGGCAATCCAAAACCCTTGTTTAAAATTGCAGTATTGATAACCCTCAGGTAAACAAGATCTAGTCAGAAAGGCCTACTGGGCGCCTTCAGAAATACATTGACTCTGTGTGTGAGATTCCTCTCATCTCACTTCTATAATCTAAAATATAGGCTTATGGTTGACACTAATGGTCCCTCTGTAATTTAGGAAGGGGAATGCAGGTCTGTTCCCAAGAGTGATTCATTTAATCAGAAAATAAATTGGATACGCATTCTGCTGGAAGTGCCTGATCTTTCTCCACTGCCTACAAAAAAACCTCAGGACAACTTCCTCCCAGTTAAAGAAGAAATACTCATCTCCAAGCACTTAAATGGCTAATGGCAAGAGAGAAAAAAATCTTACCCTCATTGTCTATGGGGTCCACAGAGCTACAGGTAATTTTGAAACACGAAATTCTCTGATTAAAAGATTTCCCAGCAGCCAGTTTCCAACATTTTTCTTATTCTGGCAAGCTTGTATAAATCAGGACTACCAAGAGGTGAATGTAGGCCAAACAGATATAGCAATATGACATTTTATAGGCAGTTTTTCAAAAATAAAACCAAATGGTTTTATTCACAACTTATGCAAATTGGAAAGAGGTTTAAATTAGAAATGGAACTGAAAAAGAAGACATTTATAGAATGGCATGGGCATTCACACAAGGAATCAAAATTTATTGGCATAACTCTGGAAAAAAATAGGTCTGAAGAAAAGATGGGAGGAATTACAGAGCAACTCAAAGGAGATGAATGACAGTTTATCACATTTGTACTCATTTTCTAAGATAAGTTTTAAGTTCACACAGACTAAAACTCCTCGTAGATGCCTCAAAATGCTTTTTCATTATGGGTAATCTATACCTTCAAGGGATGCAGTTTTATGCTCAGTCTTATACAGCACTTTGACTAAAGGATATGTACTTTCTCCCCAAAATTTTATTCCTGGGTGAGAAAACAGACCTGCAGGCCTTCATTTTCCCAGTTTGAAGTGGAATGTGAATTAATCTTTCACAGTTTCATAGTTTAAAAATGCAAAAGGAGTGTGGTGCCCCATTTAACACAGATTGCAGTACTTCAGTCAGAAATATCTTCAGTACCTGCGTTTTGCTTCTCTGTCACAGAAGGTAATGGCAATGAGACAGAGAAAAATTTGCTCGCTATGATTGAAGCGGAATTGGATTGTGTTCCACTGTTATGCTTTCCAGTCACTTAGTACACAGTCTTTGGATTTTGGAAGAAAATGCCTGCATTTTTTTTCCTTCTATTTTCACCTAAAAAGAACATAAATCCATAGAACTATTCATTAGAAAAGCTATTCCACAAGCAATTATTGTAAATCCATAGCTTTCAGATATACATGCAGTGAAGAATATACATTCCTTACACAAAATGACAAAAAAACAGTCTTCATGCAAGTCTGAAGTTTGAATAGACTTGCTTTTGGTACTAGCCATTGCTGAATGTTTCCAAAGAAAAAGAAAAAGNAAAAAAAAAAAAAAAAAGAAAAAAAAACTATGCAAAATGAGGCCAATTATGAAATAATATGTCACTGAATTGCATTTTTTCCCCAAACAGATTAGTCTATGCCCTTAAACATAAAGAAGATAATCCTCACTATTTGTTTTCTAACATGATCTTAGTTCTTTTAGATGATTACTCACAGAAGCAATTAATCTTCTTGGATTACAAAAACTATTTCAATATTCAATATTCAGTGACAGTCAGATGCTCCTGTCTACATCTGGGCTGTCAAATGTATATCCTGAAGCTCTCAGGCAGGTACACTGTTGCTCAGCATGACAGAATACATAATTTTAGTCATAAAGCATCCCTTATGAATAAAAGCAGACCTACTCTTAAAAAGTATTTTGTGGAATAGGAACTCTCTTATTTGGTCAAGGATTCTACCCACACATGAGACTAAATCTTGAAATATAAATGAGGGTGTAAACTAATTCTCACACACTTAACATATACACAGACATTCTATTTATAGGCTAAAGGTGAAAAAATAATATGCTACAGAGAAACAAAGTACGTCTATATTTATGGAAGAATCACCAAGACCCCTAGCACCACATGTAAATTGCACTGCAGGAGAACAGAATTTTTTCCCCCAGAGAGACTCTGAAAAGTGTACCTTCCCCATATTTGATTAGATAAATTCCCTGCAATTGTACTCTTTTGGATGATCTTTTACATCTAATTGTAATCCTAACAGGCCTATGTCAGCCCAGCCTTTGCAGCCATAAATCTTACTAATGACAACATCTTTACAGCTTTTTTGTTTCATACCCCAAGCACAGCAAAATTGTCAGATCAATTCATGAAGAAGTGTCAGGCTATTGTTCTTCCTTGCATTCATGATCAGATCATTAACACAAACTTAATGCCCTTAACATTTTAGTGGCTTTGATTAGGTATAGAAATCTCACTACACTGTGTAAGGGACAAAAGTGTGCCATCATATTACAGAACACAAGTGAATGCTCACAAAAATCCAATCGTTATTTTTTAAAGGGAAACTAGAAAAAAGCTAGCAGATTCATTAAAAGCAATCCTTTCCAGCTGGTCTTGAAGGATAAATACTTTTGTTTTGAAGAAGAATACATGAATTATTTATTTTAGTCAAAAGAGAGCAGTACATTAATCCCAGTTCTCTACCTTATGCCCAGATTCAACTGACTGTAGGCTATAAAATTACTCAA
The DNA here is from genome assembly GCA_013400575.1 of Peucedramus taeniatus. NCBI lineage: Eukaryota > Metazoa > Chordata > Aves > Passeriformes > Fringillidae > Peucedramus > Peucedramus taeniatus. Next base: position 35,478 of record WBNO01010174.1, read on the forward strand.
GGGAAGTTAGTTTCATTTGGATTAGCACACATATTTAGTGTATAACTCACAATACAGAAAGATCTCACACTGGGACTGAGAGAATGCCTTTTAATAAAAGAGATCTGGATTGCAATGAAGCCATGAGAATTTCTAGTCAATGGTGTATGAAACACAATTTAAAAATTGGTTATTCCATAACCTATGTTTCAATATCAGCTTAGGAAAAAATAGACTTCACTTTCTTGCAGTGCAAGTTGACTTCAAGTAGTAAAAAAAGAGCAACTGGAGCTTCAGGCTGTTCTGTAGGGTCAGAAGCAAGGAAAGCCTCAATGCAGGAATAAATTTCTATACCTAAAGCATATTAAAAGGGGTTTAAGCAGAAATTTATAGTTAGGTTTTTGGTAGTGCTTCCTCAGGTCCCTAATCAATCAGCAGCACTGATATTTTTTTCAGTAGCACTAATATTTTTTTCAGTAAACACTTCATATTTACAGCCCACTGCTTTCTCACATTCAGAAAAAATACTAAAAGGGAGATGCCATGTTCACATTTCTCGGTATGAAGCTGTTTCAGGGATTATAGGCTGTTCAGGTCTATAATCCTACAGGATTTGGATGTTGCTATTGGCACAAAAAAACAACCAACCAACCAACCAACCAACCAAAAAACCCTAATGAATTTAAATCCATGTAAAAGGACAGGAAAGAAGGACTTTCCTGATAAAGAACTTTTCCTGAGATTTGGTACTGGAATTTACTCCTGCCTTGCAATTTAATCATCCTTAATCTTTGTCTGTTTGTTCCGTATCCTTCCCTATCTTCCCTACCACCAGAGGGTCAACTTAGAAAGTGCAGTTTTCAGAACAGGGATGTCATTTTAGTGCCCTAAATTAATTACAGATTTATAAATATATAAGAATTCATGATTATCAGCTTGTAGCACATGAACCACATATGCCTTCTGTTCCATGATTCAGATTATTAAACATGTGAGTTTTTCTCAAAAGCCTCTCAAGCTGAACAGGCATTCATTTCAATTCTGCAGGCTGCCTCTGTGGCTGGAAGGTTAAACATATTTTTAGGTTCTGAAATACTACTCCAGTGTAGTCAGTATTCTCTGCCCACACACATTTCCTGTGCCTTCAACAGGGCTTCTACAAGTGACGGTAGGAATATGTCCACACTCAAAAGTGAGGCAGCCTCTTAAAATTTCTTTGCAAATGAAATCCAAGAGGAAGAGCCTGCAGGGTTCCTAGGCATAACTGAAGCCTCCTCTCAAAGAGGCTCTGGAGGAGACAGCATTAACAGCATCTTGTTTGCATGAATAATGTAAACCATCAGGGTGATGTTTGTGCACAGTGAAAAGTAACAGCATCATGCTTACCCAGTATTCACAGTGTCCAGAGGGCTTTCAGATCAGAATTTTCTCAAAGAACAAGCACAAAATTATTTTTTTCCTAGCTGCTGGCTCTGAAAACTTCAACTGAAGGTTGATCTGAAATGCTTACATTTATTGCACGTTGCAAAGATTTTGTGAGCCAAAATGCATTCTAAATTACAGGTATGAAACTGCATTTGTCTTCAAGGCGTTAATTTCTATCTTGGAAATCTGTCCTATGTCTGAAGCTCTGGTAGCAATTGTTGATACAGTATGAGCCAGGTGGAATCCATTTTGCCTTACTACAACCGCAGGTTCTGTGATTTGAGCAGATGTAAAGCTGTAATAAAACCTTTTTATCTGTGAGAGTGGTGACCACCAACACTTAGTCAGAAAATGTCATTTCTATTCTTATTTCTCAGATACAGCTGCAACTCCAGGAACTACCATGAATTAATTATGTAATGAAAGCGGTGTTCCCAAAAAATGTCAAACAAATTTTTGAAAATTACCGGCTTTCACATGTGGCTTCTGGCACTAGGAGGAAAATGCCAGTGTTAACTTCAGCTCAATCATTTGCAGGGGGTCACCCCATAGCTGGCACTGTGAGATAACATGCATTTTAGGGAGGCAGAGAAGCATGGGGGAGCTGCCAGAAGTTAATCACAAAAAAAACACAGCTTGTGTTAGCCCAACTGGAGTCCCTGCTAAGTGCTTTCTATAGCTGTAAATCCATATGCCCTCCTGAAAATCTGCTGTTACTTTGTGTAAATCCCTAGCACTCTTTAGCCTGCGTGACCCTTCTAATACAGAGACATGTAAAGTGATAGCCAGATTATTTCGATTTCTCCTCCGTCAGTGACTACAATATTCCTTTGGAGTTACGCTCTATTAAGAAACACCAGCAGAGATCAATACTCGGATCTTTATCTGTTTCAACTTTATTTGCTTATTCCCCTCTGTGCTTTCTGTGGGGGAATGATATCTAGTACTTTCTGGTTTACGGGATTGTGAACTGCACCAAGATAATACAGTTCAGGAGAACTGTTCCCCTGAATACTAAACTCATGCATGTAGGACTGAAATTAAGATAAAACTGTGCTTTATTGGTAGAGAAAAAAGTAAATTCAGAGTCTTTTTCTCTGCTCTAATCTTAGCATTTTCTGCTCTGTCTGCATGAGGTAAAAAATCTCATATCTTGCTATAAAACCTTCTTTAGAGCCTTTGTGGCAGCACTTTACAGCAGTTTTTGAGCCTGGAGGCAATGGATGAGGGAGGTGGGAAGAACCCACAGATTGCCCTGGACAGACGGTCTCTTCCCAAATTCCTGTGCCAGCTAGGGGCACGGCCTCTCATCCTGCCCTTCCCTCCTCCCAAGCCTCTGACCTGCTGTCCCTCTGCTGAAAGTTACTGTCCTCAGCAGAAGGGCTGGTACAGTAGCTTCAGACAAAATCGTTATATCTCAAGGGTCTCACCTCCTCTGTGTGCAGCTTTAGGAAAGCAGGGCCCTTCTTCCACCAGATGCTGATGAGAAATACAAGGCAGTAGCATCTCCCACTCTCCATTCCTTACCAGCTGGAGCACAGGTGGGAGAGGGTTGGCTGAAGTCATGTAGGTATTTCTTTAGATGTTCAGATCTTCATAGACAGGTGAGGAGAGAGGCCTGAGTTTCTGGAACCATGAGTCCCCACTAGCAGAATCATCCATTGCTAAGTCCAACCATTAAACCAGCACTGCCAAGCCCACCACTAAATCATGTGTTTAAGCTCTACATCTACCTGTCTTTTAAATATTCCAGGAATGAGGACTCAGCCACTTCCTTGGCAGCCTGCTCCAATCTTTGATAACCCTTTCCTGGAAGAATTTTTCCCTAATATGCAATCTAAACCTACCCTGGCACAACTTGAGGCAATTCCCCCTTGTCCTGTCACTTATTGCCTGGGAGAAGAGACTGACCCCCATCTCACTGCAGACTCCTTTCAGGTAGTTGTAGAGAGCAATAAGGTCTCCCCTCAGCCTCTTTTTCTCCAGGCTAAACATCCCCAGCTCCCTCAAGCTGCTCCTTGTTAGCCAGGCCTTCAACGGCTCTGTTGCCCTTCTCTAGATACGTTCCAGCACCCCAATGTCTTTCTTGCAGGGAGGGACCCAAAACTGAAGACAGGATTCAAGGTGAGGCCTCACCAGTGCTGAGTACAGAGAGAAGATCACTGCCCTGCTCCTGCTGGCCACACTAGTGCTGATACAGGCCAGATACCTTTGGCCTTCTTGGCCACCTGGGCACACACTGGCTCATGTTCAGCCAGCTGTCAACCAGCACACCCAGGTCCTTATCCAAAAGGCAGATTTCCTACTGCTCTGTCACAAGCCTGTAGAGTTGCCTGGGGTTGTTGTGACCCAAGTGCAAGATCTAGCACATAGCCATGCTGAACTTCATAGAGGTGGCCTTGTCCCATTGGTCCAGTCTGTCCAGATCCCATTACAGAGCCTTCCTGCCCTCCAGCAGATCAGCACTCCTGTCCAGCTTGGAATAGTAACACTTGTCTGAGCCTATGTGCTGCTGAAGGACAGTCAAACCCAGGCACAATGTTATGCCAATGCAACATTAAATGTTGCATGGCTCCCTCTGCACACATCTGCATAATTATAACTCAAACACTTTCAAATTGTATTTTGAGTTTTCACAGGAAGAAAAATTTGTGGTTTTGGCAAAGGTACCAGCATCAAAATGACCAGGTGCTTATATTCCTAGCACTTCCATGCTTTCCTGTCTGTCTTGGGACTTTACAATATGGCTCCTTGCCTTGCTCTTCAGTTTTTCTGTGAGCGAGAATTGCTCTATCCTCACCAGGACTTTTACAAGCCTTTGTTCATTTGCAGGGCAAATATCTGGTGAATCTCAGCTGGAGGATCTGCATTTAGATTTATTCTTCCAACATGCCCACCCCCATTGTGTGGAACTTAGTAACACACCCACATACTTAGAAGGGGCGTTCATGCTTTGGAAACAGGCATGCGTCCAAGAGCTTTGCTGGATCAGGATCAGAGTATTCACCACCAGATGGCACCCACAGGTGGAAAGTTTTTATTCCCTTTATTATATACTTTTATGATTTTTTTTTTGTGCAGTAGTGACTCAACACAAGAGTATTAGATGCTATCCCAACAGCTGTGATTGTTACTCATTTTCTAAGACAATACATTTTTAAACCAATTATTTCTCATTTTTATCTGAGTAGTCATGTGAAAGCAGGTGCATCAGCAGCACAACTCACAAGTCAGACACATGCTCCAACACCACATTCCCCCTCTGTTCAGACCCATGAGCCTGCTGCATGTTCTTGTGCTTTAAGATCCAGTGCAGCCCTGCAGATTTCATTTAATTTTGTCCACAAGCACCCCCAAGCCACAGGACTGTGGACTGAGATGGAAAGACTGAAGGACATCAGAGGCACCAAGATGAGATGCCATAACTGCTTTCTGTGTATCGTGCCACTGAGAGACACAGGTTAATAACTAGACCTGAACACAATGTCTGCAGCATCTTCTGAGATCTTAGCAACAAATCATTGCAGTCTGTATGATGTCAAGCTGTTGCCATGTCAGTAATACCAACTCTATTTTATCGTTCACCTTTGCAAAGCCAAATGCCACTCTGCTATGATCACAGGTATTCCCAGCCATACAGGAAAGCTGAGCCACATAGACACAGTTTTAAACCTATTAATGTTTATAGGAGCTGTTGTCCAACACAATGGGAGGTGTCCATGCTCCTAGAGAGTTTTTTGGCCTAACTAGCAGGGCTTGAATATGTGCCTCAAAGCATTCAGGCATGCTAGTCACGGAACCTCACCACCTTTCACCTCATGGTAATACCTCCTGGCTGTGGGCAACAAGCACACTCACATGGATCTTGAGTCACAGAATGACAGAGTAGGGGCAGACTGGATTTATTGAGAGAAAAAAAATCCCCGAAACACAACACAAAACTAGTGCCATGTTTTCTTGTAATACAGAAGAAGGTATCCAGATCTCCAGAAATCTTCATGGCCATACTCCTATGGCAAGTCCATACTCCTAGCATCACAACTCACCTATAGAGGTTCTTTTACCTTTTTTTTTCCCCACAGGTTGTGCCACCTTAATCCCTCATGAAGACCACTATCATTATTATTATTATGCAACTCAGAAAAAGTCATCCAAATACTCCCCAGTTTTCAAGTCTCTTCATTCAATTCAATATTAAGCAGGTTCCACTATGAAAAAGAGGTTCTGGTATGGAAAGGTATACTGACATACAGGTTTAATAGTTAAAAGCTATTTGTACTGTTTTTAAACACTGACAGTGAAATTCAATATAGACAAATATAGAAGGATACAAATAGAGAAAAACAATCTAAGTTTTAAATCTGTAGGAGAGGGCTTAGAGCTGACTCCTGACCAGATTGAGATCTTCAGCTTATAATAAATCATTTAAAGAAAACGTCAGCATCTTACTGAGCAGAAGCCAAAGTAAATGTTCAGAATTATGAGAATTCTACCATGGTAGCTTGTATGTTTTGGATTTGTGATGAAAACAGTGTTGATAACAGAGAATTTTAGCTATTACTGAGCAATACTTTCACAGAGTCAAAGCTATTTCTGTCTCTCACGCTGCACCACAAGTCAGTTGGCTGGGGTTGCACAAGAATTTGTGAGGGGACACAGCCAGGACACCTGACCCCAAGTGAAAGACTGACTGTATTCCTTCCTTCATTTAGCTTGTGTGCACAGCTTTTCCTTTACCTATTAATCTGTCTTTATCTCAACTATGATTTTTCTCACTTTTACCCTTCTGATTCTTTTCTTCATTCTACTGTGGGAAAGAGAGCAAGCAGCTATTTGGGGCTGAGCTGCCTACATCAGTAAACCCTGGTATGCCACTACATGCATCTCTTCATGAATACTCTGTGCTGTTCTTGTGCCCCTCTCCATCGCAAAAGAGCTCAGAAAAAATGGAAGAGAAGCAAAACAACATTGAAGCCAATTACGTAAGTTGTCTGAACCCTTTTTCAGAATGATTCCCATTACAAAGAACAACTGAAATTACTGGTCTTATATCCAGAGTCCAGCTGAGGGTGCATTGCAGAAGAGATCTGTGGAACTGTGAAGATGAGAACAAGGAACAAATAAATGCTCGGAATTCACCAGCTCAAGCTGATGAACCTGTAAATGTAAGCATGGCAGAAACATGTGCAGGAGAACACACAAAACAGTAAATTCACATGAGATTAGGAGGGGATTGAACAAAGAAGAGAATACCAAAGACATGATATGGTTCAGAAGCTGCAATATGTTAGAACATAATCTAGGGAAATCTCACACTGGGTTTGCTCCACTCTTACACACCTCCCTGCACCTTGCTTCTCAAATTAAGGCTGTTCTTGCATCCATTTCCATTTTTAAAGAGTTACAGAAAGCAGTTTTCTGGATTGTCACCTGTGTACTAAATATCAGGGTGGTTTCTAATGGAAATATTAACTTGCAAGATGCTCAAAAATCCATATATATAACAAGCTTCTATTTAATAGAAGAACCTCAACCAAATGGATTAATCAAGATATTCTTGTTTATAGGGAATCATTGATGAGCACAGTGGCTTGCAGATGGGTTAATTCCTAATCCTACAGATCTTCAAAACACAATGTAGACATGAAAGACAGTCCACATGACAAGTATAACCTAGTGCTTGCCACTGCCTTGTCACTTCCCAGGACAATTTTGTTGTATAACCTAAACTGCAGAAATAGAGTGAACTCCCATGAAGAAAAGGATAACCAAAACGGGGACAGTGTTAAAAGGTAAGGCAAAAAATAAAACATTAATAAAGCTAACAAAGGAACAATAGGAAGATTCACAAGGAGGAATTGTTATCAACAGGGCCAAGTCAAGAAAATATCATAATTAAAGGAAATACAGCTTTCGTTTGGGGAGGTGAAAGAAAATTGAAAATGAACTTTTTGCTCCTGGTCCTTAAAAAAAATATGAAAAAAACCCTCACCAATAAACAGGTGCATATAAAACCTCTGCCTGGAGGCCTCTCAGTTCAATAATTCTCAAGAAACTGAACTGGCCTATCTAATTTATTAGGCTATTATCCCCAAGAAACTAGGTTTTAAAGAGCCCTAGCAACCAAAAACCACTAAGAGAGGTCTTTGCTTACATATCACTTTTATCCCCAAGGTCTCTCAGATTCTTAAGGTACATTTATATCACACTAAGAACAATAAACTGCCTTCCTCTCATAAAATCCTAGCTGCAAAAAGCACAGAGAAGAGCTGTTTGTGCAACAGAGAGGCTCTTACCTGGAAGGCAGACTCCTGGTGACAGGACAGAGAAGAAAACTCTCTTGTGACTCCTGCTTGGTAAACAGGCATCACCCTAAATCACATTAATTAGTTTAATTTAAGAGTCTCACAGAACAGTACACAGTGGCAGGAATGCAATACTGCAGTGCACAGCAAATGGGAAATTGCTGGTGGGCACTTTTTCATTCCTGTTCATCACAGATCTGAGTGGATAAAAAATGCTGGTATTTTTCTGACTGCAACCAAGTACCAAAGTTGATACCTTAAGTAACAAAAGTAGAAGCCATAGCACAGGAAGGACTGTGAACGAAGGAAATGTAAAACATGAATGAGAAAAATGCTGAATTGGCTTAAAACAAGAGGATTTAGACCCTGTAGCCCAGAGCAAGCCTGGAGATTGGCCCCAGGTTAGTGCAAAATAGATATTTAGGTGGGTTTTCAAGTTTGGAGATTTCTTTATTTATATTTTAACGTTGTTTCAAACTGTGTTGCACATGGAGCCCTCTAAATCCATAAGAAAAGTATAAACACTCAAACAGTGGATATTTTTATCCCATCTTTCTTGTGATTAAGCTGGAAGGCTGTCAAGGATGGACCTTAGATAGGCGCAACATATTTTCTAGGCTATTTCTGAGCTTTTCCTACACTGAGTGCTGGGGGAGTGACAGTTTAGACTGCTCCAAAACCACACAAATGGGCTCTCAGTGTGGGATAAAGCATCCCTTTGGAGAGCTAATTGAAAGAAGCAGCTCCACAATAGCTGCTCAAGGCCAGATCTCCATTGAAGACAGTTTGGCCAAAACAACTGTTGACAAAGCAGCCAATATCCGAATCAGCTGCTTGAGCCAGCCTCTGGCACACCCTGCTCTCTGCTTTGCTCTGGCTGGAATGCAGAAATTGCATGTCCCTGTCTGGTGCAGTGGTTCTCGGTGCTGCATCTCAGCACTCTGGGCAATTGAACCCTCCAGTTCTGGAAATGTAGCATACTGGCAGTTGATTCCAGTGTATTGAGAAGTGCTAGATCTAATAATTCTTATTTATAGGTTAACATTGTGACGATTTGAGAGATAATATCTATTGTTAGATCAAAATGCAGTAGCTGCAAATTGTTTAAAATGGAGGTGTAAATCGACATGTGTTCAAAGATTTAGTTCCTCAGCTGGATGCTTGCAAAGTCTGCAAATTGGGTGCTGTTTGCACTGATTTAAACTTCTTTTATCACATTAGAACCTGCCCTGTAGGAGAATGAGTGTCCTCTTCCTCTCAATGCAGTTAACAAAGCAAAATGATCAGAGCATTTTCCCTGCAAAATTCCTCATTAAAAGAATTCCTCATTAAAGGATGCTGATGGATAAGCAGCAAATAATATGGTGGGGAAAGAAAGAATATTACTCCACAGATTATTTTTTTTTCCCCCCCAAGATCAGGAATTAGATTCCTCAATTTACAGTGATGTGTTATGTCATATCCGTCTAAAAATAAATTATATAAATTTATATCAGATTAAGTCATCTTTACATTTTCTGTGTAAATTAAATCAGATCTGATCTGGAATTCACTGACACAAGCAGTGAACTCTAAAATGCTCTTTTCATCCAGACACTGTTCATAGAAGAACTGCACTCAAATTATTTTCACTCTTTTTACCAGCTTAAATGTCAAAAGAAGGAAGATGCAAAAGTGCACATGAGGGCATATAATTTTTCTCATTCCAATAATTTAAGATATTAGTGATATAAGTAGCAGCTATTTTAAGAATGGAATATATGCATTTCCATCTATGCCTTTCCAAAACTGCTTTTCTTACTGTACCGAACAGTCTTTGCAGTGCTCTCCACAAAGCATAAACATAATTAATTGATTGTGGTCTGTATTAAACTTCTCCAGCAGGGGACATCACACATGCAGCTGTCAGCTGCAAAACTCAATTCTGTCCCTCAGAGCTTTGTCTTCCCCATTTACATTACGCTGCACCTGGAAGACATTTTTCACCATTACCAGACATCCATAAACTGTAGCTTGAAAGTATAAATAAACATACAGAGGAGCTACTCATTAAGACTCAAGCATCTATTACAGACAGTCATCAGCACCAGTCAGCACTAGACACAGGGCAAAGGATGACTTTCTCTTCCATTTTATGAATTCTAGGAAAGTTTGCAAGTCTCCTGCATAAAGATCAATTGTCTCAGATTTTCACTCCTTTAGCTTATTCAGTTACAACCAATATTACTTATTTCATTAGTGGACCTGTTCCTCATGAGAAAGTGGTGATCATTTAATGTATCAGGCACAAACACTGCTCTGCATTCCACTCGTTGGACTACATCAACGCTATTTGCGAGTTAGCACTGTGTGTATTTGTAAGTTAGCACTGTGGAGTGTCTAAGTTTTCCCATTTGTTCAGCAGCTGAAAATGTATGGCAGTAACTCAGTCAAAGTCTGCCTGCTGTCAGAACCAGATGACAATGAATGATTGGGTGACAGCGGATGACGTTCATTTCCTTTTCTTGCATGCTTATGATCATCAAGCACAAAATTGCAAATTTCGGTTAATCTGGGACTTCTGAAAGTCTGCTGAAACCTGTTTTAAGTGACTGCTCAAGAAATATGAAGTAACAAAGTGTTCGTAGAGCAAATTACCCAATAACAGGGAAATGTGTTCTGGGTAAATCAGCTTGAAAATAATAACAAATAATAAGAATTAAAAAATCTAAGAAATGAGTAGAAATCTGAGTTGGAACTTTTTTCTGCTCGGTTTAGTTAATGCATTTTGGCACTGATTCATAGCCTTATCTCTCCCATCAGCCCTAATATTTTAACTAATATAATTCATTTAATTATGGGTAAAACCTAAGGAATGTTCATTATTCAGACCATAAGACTAGTTTAAATGTTTTAAATTGTTTTGTTCCCTGACATAGACTGCCTTGAATCTGAAAACTGTGTTTTTCATCAATTTTTTTCTTAATTTGCAATGCCCTCCTCTCTATATTTTGCTGGTTTAAGTATACTTATTCTGAAACCATGTTATTTGTTAAAAAATACTATCCTTATCTGCTTTTTTTTTACTTTAAAACACAAATGTACTCTTTAAAGTGGTTATATTTCAAGGTTTCATATCTTACAGATAGTGAAACATGGTTGGAATATGCATTGTCATAACTTGCTAGGACAAAATAGCTTCATGCTGCCTGTGAGTGGAGGGTTCCTTCTTTTCTTTTTTCACTCTAGGTTGCATATTCCTGGGCTCAGAGGGTCACAGAAGGACAGAATCATTAATTCATCTCCCTGAAAAGCAGCAAGAACCAAACAGAGAGTAAATAAAAATTGAGACAGTATCTCTTTAGGATATGGAAGTGCTTTACACCATTAAATCTCTAGGAGATATAGATTCCCCAAGGGCTGGCAGCACACAAACCAGAGCCCAGGACACACATCTCACTCACTCTGCTCCTGGGCCTGTCTATCAGCTATGCTATGAAAACATTACCACAGCATAAATGTTTAATAGTGGAGAGAGACAATGTGATTGATATAACTGGAAAGCAAATCCAGTCATGTATTGACTGTGCTATTCCACTTCCTCTGCAGCCTGACTCTGGGACTTAATGAAAGAGAAGGAGTACATTAAGTTCATGCTGACAACAAAAACCAAAGCAGGGATCTTTCAGCTATTCTAGGAACCATCTGTGAAAGTTAGTTGGCTTAGAGCAGCAGTGAGCCAAAATCTTCATGGGGAAATATGTGATGATGTAATGTGGTCATCCCAAATGCATGGCTATAAAACTCTATAGCACACCACACTTTGCAAGACACTGTAAAGATTTTATGGCCATGCATCTGGGATGAGTGCTTTGCTTATGAGTGATGGAGCCACCAATGAGTTATGTAAGTCTTTGCCAGAGGAGCAGCACAGTACACAAACATTTTTATAGGATTCCACACCATCTCATGTAGTGAGGACAGAATTTCTCATTTTTACTTCTTTTTGGTCCCTGTTGGAAGAGTAATGGTTAGAAACACTGTTATATGAGGAACAGCAGTACCCATTTCCATCACCACTCCCTTCAGCAGCTATTTATATAATGGAAGTTTTGTCATTTTGGTTGCACAGTTGTAATGTGACTTACAGATGCCTGTGGTATTGCCATCACCACAGATGCAATGGACATATGCTCAGGAGGAGTCAGGAAGACAGCAGTGGCCACTGTGCTGGCAGACTATGCCTGCTCCCATAACCACTGAACCTCTGAACACATCACAGAACAAAGTGGAAACCACTTCACTGCATTCCTTTTGATGGGCTCTGTGCTTTGTGAGTTTTCTGTATATCAAGTTATCCAGCAACATACAACACATTTCCTATAATTAAATTGGCACTGTACAAATCTGGGCCCCGTAGCCACACAGTGACCTCAATAGAAGGTAATTCAGCTGTCCCCTTCCCCATTTTAAACTGGGCAAGGTTATCCAACAACCAGTTCCTCAGAGACCTACTTGAAAGGAAATGCCACTATATACATCCAGAATTTCATCTCACGTGTAAAAAGGGAGCCTGGATTCACCCTCTAAGAAGTACTTGGGACATTATCCAGTCTGGAGACTGCCATGGAGGGTCTACAGCTGATCATTTGAAAGAAAGAGAGCTAAACCTCCAGAATCCAAAACTAGTGCCATTTTATGAAATTACTTCATTTGTTTTCTTATGTTTGTATGTTGTATTCATCTCTGTTACAAGCAATAGTGGTGGCCTTCTCTGGGGGGCTAGAATTCAGGATGCATATTGCTGTGTCTTCCATGCATCCTAAAGTACACTTAATTTAGTAAAGAACTAATGAACACACAATAGTTTAACTGGTCATCCTGTCTCGAGGTCTCAGGAGGTCGAGACGACCCCGATATGTGTTAGAGAGTCTCTTTTTTTCCCAGCCCGATAGCCGAAGAAGAAGTCTGGACTCTCCATCTGCAGTTTCCAAGGTTGTTTATTTTCTCTTCTCTATTACATTCTTTTCCTGACCTGCCTGATCTGCTTGGCAGGCTAGACAGAGGCACACTGCCCACCCTCTGGGTGGTGTTGTCTTTTTATACTATAAACTACTTGGACATTGTTTACAGTTAATTCCCAATACCTATCACCTATGTTACACAGTCCGTCTCAACTCTAAACCAATCCAAAAGTGCCACCATCACCCAGAAGATGGAGGCTAAGAAGAAGGAGAAAGAAGGACAGGCCACACCCAAATCCCTCCATCTTGGCCCCCAAACCCTTATTCTAAAAACCCCAAAATTCTACTGTTCTACTTTGTGACAAACTGTCTATCACTCAACTTTTGTGGCTTTTGCATCCTCATAGAAGGTTGGTAAATTTCTCCCCGGGTTGAAATCAAAGACACAGGGGGCTTTGGCTTTGTGCCAAGGCCTCTGAGACCCCTGCCAGGGTCTTGAGCCATCCAGGACAGCCAGAGGGATGTCCTGGGTTCTGACAAGTCTGAATATGGCAAGTTAGTGTCCAAGACAAGGTCTACTGGATCCTTCTTTTTCAAAAGTGCAGTTTGTTTGATTTTTAAGAGATTTGTATTCTTTCTTCTTCACAATCTGGTCAACCTATCCATCAAGAAAGAAAGACTACTTTAATTGCACAAACTTCCTTTTATATTGTCCTCCTTGACTGCTGAAGAACTACTGTTAGGTTGTGCTACCAGTTTTAACATTTCAGAATTTTGGTGACTTGGTTTGTGAAAAAAGTTATTAGAAAAATATGTCGCAGCATGCACATTTTTGTTAATATATGCATTGCTGTATGTATATATGTATAAAATATATTTTAGTACTTCAAGTAAAGAAATAAAGTGCAGAACAGTTTGAACAGCAAATGTTCTTCAACCTACAGAGAGATGGGAAGATGTATTCATCAAATGGGTTGTATAATCTGTGACAAGATTAGAGGGAGCTACAAAAGAGTACAAAAGAACAAGAATAACAAGAAAACCATGACCAAGTAGTTCATATTGAGCAAAAAACTCTTTTTCACATACTAAAAATATAGGAATATGTTACGTATTTCCTGTTGTCATACATCAACAGAGCTATTTAATAGGCTGCAATCACCTGAGCAAAACTGCAGAAAACACTGGGGTTTACAGGCAGCAATGAGGTCCAGTTCATAGAGGGTAGACTTGCTATTGTGTAACTGACTTAAATTGGTCCATCAAGTGCTCTATTGCTAGCAATCACAAGGGAGAAGAAAATAGTCCATTGTGAACTTCAGGTTTAGGTTAAGTTCATGCAGGCTGACAGACATGAACAAAATTAAGTGCCTTTTTCATTGCTCACAAAGGACATCTGATAGGGAAATAATTTGGAGATGATGGGCACAGAACCTCACAATGCCATTTCCAGCATCATTTTTCACACACTTTAAACTACTGTCAGATAATCAAAAGATTTGGGAGCATCAGATGATACTACCAGTATCTGATGCTATTACCTTTTTGCCAGAGACCATCAATTTATGTCACTGAAGAACAGGAAAAGCAAACAAACACTCCTGAATGTCTAACCTCCCTCCTTGACAATCTGAAAGCTTTAGCAGTGAGAGACAATGCAACCAGAGATGAGGAAGAAATGTCTGGGGAAGATGCCTATCAATCACTAACCATGTGGTTTGCAGAGCTCCACATGGGCTGGGCACGGGTCCTATATAGCAGAACCAAATGTGGAAACAGGGAGCCATTTCATACAGTTCATTTTGGCCCTGGCAGCACCAAAGCCAGTTTTACAAGAGGAACCAGCACATGGGTAAATTGAGCAAGGCAGTATTTAGAAGCATATTTGGAGGGCACAGGCTGGAAGGACACAGAGTCTTTCAAAGATACCCATGAGAGTCTGTCAGACTTTCACACCTGTATAAGCACCCTTTCTCAGCAGCTGGCAGCAGGTTCTGCTCTGGTGCTTTAAGGGAAGCTTATCTAGCTTTGCTTGCAGTGAAGCATGAGATTAGGTTAGACAAAATATTCACATGGCTGTCTCAAATACCTTTCTCTACTGCTTTTCTCTACTGCTAAATGACAGTGACTCTGTATGAAGAAGGATTCTGGTCAAGTATCACAGTATTTCAGAAGCAAGGAATTGCAGGGGCCTGAAAACTAGCTGGAAACAGAACCTGAGGAACTCACTGAGGTACAGCAGTAAGCTTACATGCTTGTCCTGGAGATTAAAGCAAAGGGTTGTAAATCCTTCATCTGTAAGTGTCTAAGAATATAAGGATAGGAGGTAAGAGCATCACGTGTGCCAGTACCCAGAGACTTGATGCCCACTGATATTTCTAAGTGGGCACTTAACTTTTACTAAATGACTGATTTTCAAAGTTCTGTTGGGTATTAAAAAAACCCCAAATACCCACAGCTCATTACCATGCTTTTATCAGCACACAGCTCAACATGGAACACCCCTGGCTTGCCACTGGTAGTCTTCAAATACTGCAAAATAGACCAAGCAAAATTAAGCACAACACTTAAAGATTGCCTATTTCTCTAAAAAAAAAAGTTAAGTGCTTTGATTGTTCAAGTGCTGTCTTCTGTCATGACGCTGTTGTTGAAAACTAAACTCTGAGCCCTTCAGTGGGGTTGGCAATCCTCAGTGTGAGGCTGCCTTATGCTCAAGGTGGATGGCTTGCCAACCCACAGTGTAAACCTCTACCTTTCCACTGTGCTTGCATATTAGTTTAAACTGATAATTTCTCTGAAAACATCCAACTTACCTTGGTAAATGAGGTGAGGCTTGTTTATTATTTTCTTGTCATTCAGAAGTTATGCGCTTAAAGAAGAAGGAAAACTTGCAAAATAAAAGGGAAAATGTATGGAATCCAAAGTTGAAAACATCTGTAAATATTTCCATTAATTTTGTGTTTTAAATCAATTATTAATCAATTTGTTGCCTATAAACAAAGTCAAGTGAAAATACCACCAATCATGCTTGAGCAATCTAACAACCTATGTGTTCTGTCTTCTTGTTGTACCTAGTAAGGAACTGAAAAAGATTAGATGTGGAAGAGTTTGCTATGTGCTGCTGTCAAGCTGAATGATGGCACAGATAGGACATAATTAAATCCCAGCACTTCAAACAAACCTGTGAAATCTGGGTCTTGTACTGAGGCCAGATGTGAGTACTGAGTTGTAGCTGGTTTGGGATCTATTGTCTCTCTCTTGTGTCTTTTGGAGGGCATGGCACAAAGAGAGTTATGGAGGAAAACCTAACGGCAAATAAGAAAATTAAGCTAATATTTTCTGAAACATCAAATGAAAGCTACTTCTAACAATGGAAAATTCCCCAAAGGGAAGGAATAGAAGTCCTTTGATTTGAGCCAGTAAACCTGTTCAAGACTGATGTTCAAGAGCTATAATTTTGCATTGACAGAGCAATGGGCTACATGACTCAAAGCTTTTCCGTTTGCTGTGGACTGTTTTTTTTCTCTCCTAGTAGAAGTCTGCTGAAATTTTAGATTGACAGTGTTGTGACTGAGGAGAAGGTGGCACTGTGGTATGATTACCTAAGATTCTCCTAGACAGGAGTTCTCTCTCCACTGTGGAATAGACCAAAGTGTCATTCTCTCCCCATTTCAGCACATCCCTCATTAGCTTCCAGCAACAGGGTCAAACCCCTCAGGAAAATGGTCCTGAGCTATCCCCAGGTGGCTGGGATTGACATGGCTCTTCAACTATCCACATGACATTACATGAAACAACTCAAATTTGCAGTGGAATACCAAAGGTGAATTTCAATTTGACTGCCCCACTTCATCACCATAAATAGCAAAATTCTCTGCTTGGCCCTGTGATCCCTCAGAGGTACAGATACACATATCCCTCCCAGTGTTTCAATGGTATCTTTTTATGAGAGAGAAAAACTGTCCTCGTCTCTTGCTTTATGTCAGTGAGTATTGAGCACTAAGAACAGATCTTTCACAAGATCCTTCACCAAATTTATTATATTCATTTTGTAATTAAAGATCCTGTGAAAACAAAATGCAGCGGGCACAGAATTGAACAGAAGAGAATCAAATAGAATTTTCCACTGTCTTGCCATACCTCGAATATGGCAAATCACACTGAAATGTAGAGAACCAAACAGCAACAGTACTACAGTTAGGTAAAAGTTTGCATTTCAAATACTACCAACCAAGACAGAAAATATAACCTGTTACATGTGACCTCTTCTTGGTTTTTTATTTAAAATTATCATGAGATCTTTAGCTTCTACCCAGTTGCAAGTCATAAACAGATAAAGTGACTCATCTTATGGTCTCATCCAAAGGAAAACATTTCCTAACAAATCACAGAGCCAAAGTTGAAAGCCCTGAGGCCCTATCTATATCTACACTAGTAAAGGAAATGTGCCAGGGCCTGTTTTCTGGCTCTGAGATCAGCTGATACATGTTGCTACATCTTCTACTAAGTTCTCTTAGCCTCCAAAACAGGGTCATCCAAGCTGCCACAGCAAGTACAGTCCCTGGCATTTACTAAGCCCCACATTGAGCCTGGAAAGGCTTTGAGAAAACGCTAGTTATTTTGGCTGAAAAGAGTGCCAGGGTCTATTTCAACAAGTGCCTGGGAATGCTGTGACATCATTTAATTCAGCAGCACAGGTGCAGCCTAAGTCTCGGTTATCAGAGCTTTAAATCTGTAGAAGTAATAGCAAGGCCGAAGTTAGATCTGGGACTTCTACATATGGGACTATCTTTAAACTGAGTGTCTGACTCATTACGGAAAGGAGACTCACTGTGAAAGTCACAGTAGGATTAAGCATCATGACATTTGAAAGATGTTCAGATCTAGGTTATCTGGGTCTGAGATTATGCTTAAAGTGTATCTCTAACTGAAACACTGCTGACATCAGTCTTGAAAAATGAGTATAAGTTACTTTCCCACTGTAACCACAAAGGTAATATTAATGCTGAGACTATTTTACAGTGTTACTTCACTGCAATGAACCAATACAGAATTTATTGTACCTGGAGAACTGCCTCAGAAAATCTTTAAAGAAACTTATGAAACTGACCTTAAATAGCTTCTTGGCTATGAATGATAATCCCACCAAGCCCTTGTGTTCTGGTCTGCAAGATTCCAGAAACAGACTGAGGCATATAACTTCAGACAGAGGTATTGCAAACTGCCTCTGATTAGGGAGACCAGTATACACAAAAAGATTTAGTCAAACGCTGAGCAAAAGATCAAAGGGAATTAGAGATGTACAGCTCCAGAAAGAAGACCAGATTTCTTTTCTCTTTACCTCCTATGATCCCCAATTCCTTTTAAACCAGCAGGAATTCCAGAAGATTCCTGCCACTGACAAGAGCAGCTTCTGTCTGTGCTCCTGTGTTTCAAAAAGAAGCTGCTCTCAAATATCAAAATCTACACTGTTCTCCAAAATCTGTTTATTTGTACATTTCTAAAGTTAAACCTACTCAGTGGGCAAAGCACTTTACTCAGGTAGTCAAGAGAAAAGCAACTCACGCAAGGTAAGTACGCAGGAGCAAAACAAAAGGTGAAGCTTGGCAGCTGTTAAGCATAATCCCAGTCAGGCTGTCTGATTGCTTTTTGGTTTTTTAGGAACCCTGTGGCTCCCTTTAATTTCAGGGGTGTATCTACCACTCTAATTGCTCCCACAGCTGTTGCAGTCATGGGCATTATCCCTGCAACTCCTTCTACTTCTGTAGGAGGCTATGTAGGAGCAAAACACTGCCAGGCTCTCTGTTTCTCTTAGAGGAATGCAATCTCACTTCTCCTCGATGCAGTAGCAGTAGCATGATACTTTAGAGAGGACTATCAATAAGGATAGGAACTAAACCTGTCTTGTTTGAGATGCTGTCCAAGTGATTAAAAAGCCCAGATGCAAAATGTCTGCTGAAGGACAGAGAAGCATCACAGCAGTTGGAAACCTCAGGAAAAGTCTCATAAATGGTCTTCTCATTCACTGGAATATCTGTATTGCCTGGCTCATTTTTCCTCTCTGCCTATTTGCTCCATAAAGCCAAGACCTGAAATTTAAATGGCTACTTGACATGTCTGTTTTAAGCAATTTCACCTCAATGGACTTCCTTCAGCTTTGGTTGTTTATCAAAGTGCTGACCCTTGAACTTTATTTCCCTACTCATCTTATCTTTTACTGATCTCTAGGAAGTTGACATATGGATCAGTGTTACCAGAGTGACTGAACAAGGTAAACTTAATAATCCAGTCTGTGTTTTTATATATTTACATAGAAGGGTGAAGCAAATGCAGGAGACTAATCTATGTTTGATCTTAAAGGACATGAGAACATGATGCCCTGATTTTGCTAGATGAAGTCCTTCTGCTTTCTCTACCGTCCTTATTGTAAAATCCTAGAACTTCTATAACAAACACTATTTGAAAAATAAATTACTAGTTCATTTCAAGGCAATAGGTGTATCTTGGGCTAAATATAAACTTGGGAACAAAAGGCTGAGAAGTTATTTACTCAAATAGAAGTTACTGACAGGTAACAGTACTGACAGGTTAAGTATCTTTAAGCTTCTTTTTCTTTATCCTGAAATATTTCTGCCCTAAATATACCTCCTCTACTTCTGCTTCACAAACACTGAAATAATCTTTTTTCTGCTCGTGATCACAGCTGATATAAGCAGTTGGAAGAGAGAAAATGTTAGGACTGATAGTACAAAGGAATAGGACAACACTATGCCTCCTTTCTGTCCCTGTTCCTATAGACACAACTTCTGTTCTCTTCCCATTGACTGAAGGTTAAAATGAGAAAAACCCATCACTAATAATAAAGTGTTAAGAAAAGAGCGGAAGCTCTCTCTACATTTGTAAGAAATTCATTTTAAGAAGTCAAGCTGGGAGGGCAAGGAGGCACTTTCCTCCAAGGCAGAACTTAAATGTCAGTATAGATTATCAGCTAAAGCTTCGTTATTTTGTGCTCATTCCTATGCCAAAAAATCCAAGCACAGGCTTAATTATAGTAATCAAAACATGGATAGAGGATAGAATGCCAGTGTTATTTTCTTCAGAGGATTGGTATAAGCAGTATAAGCAATCTCCATTTGCTGATAAATCTGCACCTACATTTGTATATTTTGTCAGTATGATTAGAAAAGCAAACTTTTCCCCAGTGTTGGGTAAGACCTCATTTGGAATTCACAGAAGAGAGAAATTGTTACTTATGCGCCAAAGAAAGGGCAGAGAAAATACTTCATCAAGTCCCTACCTGTAAGAAATGTTTAGCCTTTGAGCCACGTACATGAGTTGTATCTGCAATCATTATTTACTTATGTAAACTCACAGCCTCTGTCATTTTTCCTGTTGCCATATTCTCTAAATTCAAGGATAGTGCTATAGTCACGCAGACACCAAGTCACAGATGGCACTGGACAGGTTTTTACATGCTATGCTATAGGCTTATCCTGGAGAAAAATCTGGTAATGTTACAGGTGGCCCTAATCTGAATACACAAAAGCAAGGTTAGAACTTATTAACTAATTGGGCAATGCCACGGCAACTGAGCTGGCCATGTGGGTGTCCGGTTGCTCTGGGCATGACACTGTAGGCATGAGGATTTGCTGTGAAACACTGTCTCTGTCACAAAATTACAGACATTCTGACATTCTGATGTCCCTCTGCTTCATGTTCACTAAGTCTTGTGACAACTGACATTTCCTGAAGCAGGCAGCATGGAGGAATTCAAAACCATGTCCAAATCACAACCAGCAACTTATTTTTCTACATTATGTCATTCTCTGTACTTTCACTGAGAAGTATTATCTAAACAGAAATAAAGAACTTGCATAATCAGTACTTGGTTATTTCCAAATAAGCATATAATGATCATAAAAATCATTACCATACATTGGTTTTTATAATTTCTTTCCTAGAGAATTTCCCCATATATACTAATATCTCCTTCTAATTGCTATCAGAAACAGTGCTTCCACCCTCCACCTCCTCAGTTCTCAATTTTTCTCACCATGTGAGAAAATATTTCCCAGCCCCAAAACCCACTAACTACTTCCTTGTAAATCTTCCCTAATTTCAAAATGACAGCAATAGAGTGTGACAGTATAGGGAGAGCTAGAAACTGAGACCATGCAAATAGTCAAGCTAAAGTTTTTATTCAAAACTGAAAAAGAGCTTTGGATTTTAGTTCTACTACTCAAAAAGGTCCTGCCTTCAGGTTCAATTTCCATTTGATTTCCAGTATTTTCTGGTATTGGAAAAATACACAAGATCAGAGCCAAAATAAAGGAAAAGCTTGTCCTAATGGTATGCTCACCACTTTTGGAAACAGAAGTTCCCAAGAGTTTGAATCCGCTTAGGTGGCTGGAAAATATTCATATTCTTTAAGTGTTTTTCCAAAGTGAACTTCCAATGTTTTTGGCATGTAAGTTTTACCAAACCTCCATGTTTGCCTGGAACCCTACTCAACTCCTAAGCATATTTTTTCATTGTTGCACAGTATTGTGGTATTCACACCACTTTCAACTTTAGAGACACACAGTTCTACTACAGATCCATGACAGAAATTGGTGCAAGTATAAAAGTAAATGCCCAATTCTACTATTTTAACACACATCCTATGTAATAAACTGTTGGGCTTCAATCCCACAAACTTGCACACCTAAGAAAACTTGTTTCTTTGAGTTATATGGAAGAAATGAGGAACTTAAAATCTTTCACTGCTTGCTTTCAGAAGCAGGTTGTTAACCACACACTAACATGCACTTTATAGATTTTTAGGTAAAGAGATTGCCATTTATCACTAACTTTTGAGGTTACAGGACATCACTCATAGTAGTTCTTTTGTAGTAATATCCTCTTTCATGATCTGCCTTCCTTAGGGAGGCTTGTTTGGAATCATTATTTTTAAACTAAAGCTCATGTATTTTAAACAACCTATTCCACTGCATTTCTTGCTCCTTCTTGACATGTCCCTGCCCATGGAAGAGCACGAAGGGGCCTAATGCCTTCCCTCCTGGCTGCAACTGAGCTTGACCAGGGAAAACTTTTCCCTCCTGTGATGCAAACAGCAATAGTCGGGTACTAGCACTTATCCATCCTGTCATTTTGCTCCTGCTGAGCAGGATGTGGCGACAGCCAGACTTCTAGACACAGAGCAACTGCTTTTACCTACATTTGGTGGTCCCATGCCCCAGAGGAGGAACAGTTCTCATAGCAAAGGACTTGGCAACACTGTTGTTTTAAACCAGTCCAATTAGGTCTGTCCCAGTCAACCTGTCATGACACTGAGCTCCCAATTTGACATAATATTGCTGTTCTGAAAGTAAGATAAAAGAAAGCCACAAAACCCAAGCAATTAGAGCTAAAATTTTGGTATCTACATCAATCTCAAAGCAACATCTGTCAGGGATTATTAGTGTCACAGTGAAGAATTAAAAACCTCACTCCTAGGATTTCTGACTCATTGTTCTGCTTTCTTCTATCTATTGCCCTGTCCTAATATTTTAGTTGTGCAATTACAAAGCCTTGCCTCCTTAACCCATCCCACCTATCAAACCATTTTACCTTCCTAGTAGAATATTTCATCATCCTAATCTTATTGTGCTGTATTATATTGCTTACCGCCTTCTATCAGATTTGTTGGTTTTAATCTTCAGTCCCTGCCTTTCATTTCTGTTGTATCACACTGTTTATGCATTGCACTTGTGTTTGCATAGTCCTCTGTAGACTGTCATCCATACACAGAATATTTCAATGAGAAAAAATTCAAGGACAAGTGGAGTTTATACACAGTTACTCCACAGATACATTTTTTTTGCTGAGCTAACTGAACAGTTGTTAATAGATTGAAGCATCAATGCAATTCCCATACAAAACCCAAAGGAAGACAGGTTCCTTTCCCTGGAAAGTTTTCCTTTAAATTGTTAATCAACAATGTAGTTAGGATATACTAAGGATATATATAAATTTTTTAAAATGCACTTAAATCAGGTCATTTCTTAGGAGACTTTCACCCAATCTTGCTATTCATATTTCATTCTCCAGTTTTTGGGTTTTTTTGTTAGTTTTTTTTTTTTTTTTTTTTTTTTTTTTTTTTTTTTTTTTTTTTTTTTTTTTTAAAGGGGTTTTTTTTTTTTTTTTACTATTAGAAAGAGGATGCTTCTTTTTGGACACATCTAAGATATTTCCATACCACAGTGAGATTACTTGGGTTTAAATTATTTTCTAAACTAAGTTGTTGATGTTGCAGTACAAACCATCTAGTCATAAAAAATTAGTAGATGATGCCTTCTTCAGGGTATTGGAAGCAATCTCACTCTCACAGGCCTTTGTGCTCATAGGGTACTTGAACCACCCCAACATCTGCTGGAGAGACGGTAGAGAAGAAAGAAAACCCCGGAGGTTTCTGGAGTTTATGGATGATAACTCCCTGGACTGTGTACACCAGCACATGCTGGGGACCAACTGACTGGAAAGCAGCTTTGCAGAGAAGGACCTTAGGGTGCTGGTGAACAAGCTGAGCAAGAGTTGGCAAAGTGCCCTTACAACAAAAAAGGCCAACATCCTCGCAAGGCTGCATGACAAAAAGCACCACCTGCTGATTGAAGGAGGTGATCCTTCCCCTCTGCTCAACACTGGTGAGACACATCTGGAGTGCTGGATCCTCTTCTGGGCTTGCCAGCAGAAGAAAGATGTGGACATACTGGAGTGAGTCTAGTGAAGGGCAAAAAAAGTGACTAAATTGCTGGAGCATCTGTAATACAGGGGGAGACAGAGAACTGGGACTGTTTAGACTGGAGAAGAGAAGGCTCAGAAGGATCTTATGAATTGAGTCTAAAAAAACCTGATGGGGAGAAGTAAAGGAAACAGCACCAGGCTCTTTTCCACAGTGCCCCATAAAAAGACATGAGTCAGTGGGTACACAGTGAAAAACAAGAAAGTCTATTTAAAAATAAGAAAAACTTCTTAATTGTAAGAGTGATTGAACCAGATTATCCAGAGAGGTCACAGAGTCACGATCCTTGGAAATATTCAAAATCTGAATATACACAGCCCTGACCTGCTCTAGGTGACCCTGACCTGAGCAGCAATTTTGGACTGAGCAGTCTCAAGATAGCTTCCCAAAGCCAGCCTTCCTCCATTTCTGTGAACTATCTTTATTTGAATGCTTGGTGAGTAGATTCCAATCACCCAGCCTTAGGCAACCAGTTTGCCCTTCCTTCAGTGCTCTAGATGGGAAAGTCAAAGGTCTTTCTCTAATCAATAGGGTGATGCTAATGTGTCCAGTGGCAAATTTTACCTGCCTAAGCATGAGGGGCTTTTTAGTTAAAGCACAAGGCTGTTAGCAGAATTACACAGACTGGAATTCATCCATTGATTTTTCTGCTGACTGAAGGCTACAACTCCAAAAACCTACTGAACAAGGGAATTGAACTAAAGTTCAAGTGTTGTGTTTATCAGAGAGTTATTATTCAAATAACTGGAGCTAGTACAGAAGTCTCATCCGTGGCTGAGTTTATTGTAGCTTACCACCATTCAGCTGGTGCACTATAATGTCTTACCCTTAAGTAAACTGTGTGTGTGCCCCAATCAGTTCTGAGTTTGGAGCAACTTGATGCAGATGATATTTTCTGTTATCAGAAAGCAAGTCCAAGTCCCCATGCAAACACACATTCCTACCTAAAAAATTTTTTCCCACCTGCACCATTCTACCTGTAGAGCACACCTTAAAAAAGCAATAACCAACGCACTAACACAGCAGAAAATGAATGCTTTTTCTCACTAGATTGGTTTTCTACTAGTTGAGCAAGTTTGCCCTGGCTTGGAGCAAGATCATAGGAAGCATATAGTCAGCTCAACAGAGAGGTCAGGGTCACAAAGCAAAGAATTGTAGGTAAAGCAGGAGGGAAATGGGACACGGAGTGATGGGGTCAAACTGCCCTGGAGGCATCTCTGAACCTCCAAACTGGCTCAAGCCGTATCATGTGGCTTTACCCCTAGCAAACAATCATAATTCCTAACACCCTCAGGCATAACCAGGTGACAAAAACAAGACTCCCACTCACAGATGAAAGAGAATATGGCATTTGAAAAACAAAACCACAGTGTGAATTTACTTCTTTAAGCACCCAGTGCAACACATTCTACACAGGGGTCCTCACCCAGGTAGATGCAGCAGAGCAGATGATCAAGGCTAATGTCACTAGCAGAACAAGGCAGGCTCCCATGTCACATAGGCAGGAGAAAAAGCTGAACAGGACCAAACAGAAGTGAACTTTTTTCATCTAAACTAGTGGGTTGGCTTAATATGTCACAAGAGAAAGAACCAAAGCAGGGAAAGAAGTTGTTGTTGCAACATATGAGGCATGGTCCCCAGATGTGGTATATCCATAAACATTTATTAAATGTGTGTATATAAAAGTGTACATAGCTTTTATAATATCTTCACTACCAGGTTAGAATAGCGTGAGCCTGGGTATCCAATAGGATAAAAGTTCAGATGTCAGCCAATAATACACATGATCTATTCCCTAATAGCAACATCAGATTTTTTTCTTTAAGACAAGTGCTTGTATAACAACTTCTTTTGCAAAACTACTGCACTTCTGCTATTTATTATATTTTAGGAACTTTGTTACATCTCTTCTGCCTTGACTGACTAGTCCTTTCTTTTCTAACTAAAAGCTCTTCATTTTCTTTCCCTACATGTTGTGATAGCTGGTGCTTCATTTTCAGCTTGCACTCATTTCCATCAATATTGCTAGACTTTAAACAAAGTCCCACATAATCAAAACAGCTGCTAACAGAAAACTACACCAGGAAATGTATAGTATTAGTTCATGTCTTCTTCCTAGAAGAACTCCTGCATGAACTCCTGCATCCAAAAAATTGCCCTTCCTAGTAGCGTCATGCCAAAAACATGTTTTTTTCCAAATTAAAGGTATGAAATCCTAAATAAGTGTATAAAAAATCCAGAAAAACACCATGTCTGTTCATTTAATTGTACACATAAGCTTTTATATCCAAAATCTGAGAGCTGAATTACTGAGGTTAAAGAGCTAATAATCCAAAATCTAATAAGTCATGTTTTGTTTCACTGCCCTGAATACACAGAATCCCTTTTTTTTCATGTTTTGTCTATTCTAATTTAAAGCATTTTCTGAGAAGAAACTGACAGCTCTCCCCAGTTTTCTCTTGATATTCAGCTGTTGTTCTAAACATAAATTGTACTTTGAACACTTTTTTGTTCAATGTGATGAAAGAAACAGTTTCTACTGTTGAATTTTATTACAAAAATAGAGACTTGTCATTAAATTATTCACTCATTTAGGAAAATCATTGTCAAAATCACATAATGATTAATAAAGAGATTAATAAAATCTCATTGGAAAACTGGAGCTTTAAAAGTTTTTCAAAATTAAGTTTTCATATAAAGCAATGAAAGCAGCTTTCCCATTCAGCAAGGATGTCACTGAATAACTAACAGCCTCTTAATGAGGTACCTTTTCTTGGATTTATACATGTGAATAACCAGTGGGTATAAAATTCATTTCCCTGGCCATGTATATGTTTTCTTTAACCATTTGAATGCCCTTGGCATCACTCTGTTACATGCCTTTCACTACTCTCCTAGGTAATACACAGACATGGTTTGAAGGATGGCACATGGCTGGGACTTGTCCACATAGACACTATGAGCAGAATGAGCTCATTATGGAGCAGAAGTAAGATTAATTATAAGACCCATGCTGTGACATAGTGAGAACAGTTCTCTGTGTGATTAAATACATTAGAAGTAGCCATAGGGTCCCTGGGAAGCATTTTGAAAAACTACCAGCCTGCTCATTGACCATTGTTTTAAACCTACATTAAACCATCAGGTTCACTGTAGTGGCCCTTACAGATGAGCCAGTGCCTGTGCCCTGTGGCAGGTAATGCAGATATATCACAGAAAGATAGTGCCCAGCTAATAAATATGAGATTTTTGGCTTGATCTTCCTCTTGCTTTAATTTGTTTGTTTCAAGCATTTAATCTAGTACATGTTGGGAAGAGGGGGTTCCAGCCTATTTCTGAATTTAAAATTAGCAAACAAGAAAACAATTTCACTTTCCTGAATTTATGATTAGCAAACAAGAAAACAATCAAGGCAAAGACAGATAAGACAACTGCAAGTAAGAAAACACCAGATAGCTATAATTATATTTGTTTGCTTGATTAGATTGCAAATAGGTATTTTTCTCTCACCCAGTAATTCTCTGAAATGAGTGAATTGATAAAAATAAATAAATGATGGTATGCTAGAAAGACATTATCTGCAGCATGAGCACAGGAGGAGTGAAATCAACTTATACAGACAGATGATACTAAACAAGTGCTGAAAAAAAACCCTTTTAATACTTCTCCTGGGTTTTTAACTATTAGTAATTATGTGTTAACTCAAAAAAAAAATCTCAGCATTTAAAAAATATTTTATGATACAAGACCAGGTTGGATGAAACTCTGGGCAACCTGATCTAGTTGAAGGTGTCTCTGCTCATTGCAGGAGAGGTTGGACTAGATGAGCTTTAAAGGTGCCTTCCCACCCAAATAATTCAATGATTCTAAGTACATCTTCTACAGATATGCACAGGGGAAAAAGAGCAGTAGATGTTACTTTGCATTTGAAATGCAAATTGGATGACAGCATATACAAAATATTACATAAGCATAGCTGTCCCCCTAATTAAGGACAACAAACTTGTACAGGGAAAATTTTAAGAAATTCTGAAAACTGGTAGCTAAGATCCAATAAATCTAGAATTCCTTAAAGAAATGAGAACTATCTTAATGCAGAAAATAGAATAAACTGAAAAAGCATAGGTGTATAAATGATCAGTCCTTCAGTGATCTAAGGATCAAATCACATGGAAACTGTAAATTAGGCAGAACTGATACAACAGAGTTTGAAAGAGCTTACAGAGGCAAAAGGAAAAGAATGCAAAGAGAGTGGCTGAAAATTAGATACCACAAGCAAGAGAAAACATGCATTTTGAAATGGAAAACCAAGGAAAGGTTTCCTGCTCTGTAGGTCTTAGGCACTTATAGTCCAATGCTGCCAATAAAGAAAAAATGCCACTCCTATATCAGGCAGTTAGTATAATGAAGGAGTAAGTGAGGCAGTTAGTGGGAAAGGAATAAGAAGTCAGATGCAGCAGGGGAAGACTAGACTAGAAAATACTTTTATAAATTGGCTGTTTTCACAATAGCTTGGCCTAATGAATTTCACTCTCATGTTTAATAAACAAGTCCCTGGACAACCTCAGAACCATTGGCAGTTGTCACTTGGAGTTCACAAAGGATGGAGAGATATTCCAGGAAATAAGGCAAATGTAATGCTGGCATTGTTCTTTCTCACGATAAAAACTGAAGAAAATAATCAGTGTGTAAGCTCTTAGAAAATGGCAATGAAATAAGTAACAATCAAGAGCAAACCAAGGCAAGGAAATCTCATCTCCACCTGTGACGGGGTAACAGATCTCACAGACAGGAGACAAGAACTACCTTTGAAATACTTTGATTTCAGTACAGCTCTGGGCACTGCCTCATGTGACTTCCACGAGCAGCTTAGAAGGTGCACTACCACACCACAGAGGTGTGTCTGCTGGATTGCCTAGGAGTCTGCCCCAGGTCTAATGTTTGCACAATTTATTGCTTGCACCAGTGGTTTGGATCAATGAATACATACTGGGCATGCTGCAGGAAGGCTTGCAAACACCAGGGGACGGGATTAGAATTCTAATCTAAAGCCTCTTACCTAATACAAAAAATGGTCATGAAGAAAAAAAGATGCACTGTAGTCAGGACAAATAAATAAAGGTCTGTGCTTAAGTAGGAATAATCCACTACATAAATACAGAGTGTACAATAACCACTGCAGCAGTCAACATGGAGAAAAGGATTTGGCATTATGAATTACCATCTGAACTTGCATGAGTGATGTCACAAAGTTGCAAAGAAAGGCAAGCAGCATGTAAAAACTAAAGGCAAATATGACCTAGAAGCATGACTACCAGTGGGTGGTCAGCATAGATGAATGCTTCCTTTAAGATGTGGTAATACAGAAAAACACAAGTACTGCATAAGGGAGGACCATATCATATCTTCCCATTGGAGGCTTAGTGCATTAGTTAGACAAGCTCCTGTTAGGAACTGTACAGCTGTGGCTGATCCTGCCTTTGGGAATGTGATTGGACTCTGTGGCATTTCAAGGTACTCAACCGTACAACTTAGGGGTTCTGTCACCAGTGAAACCTTCCAGCACAGCCTAAAATTGCAGTGGCAGGACTGCCTTCACCAATACCACTCTGGTATTTAGAGAGCAGCAGTGATGTGGAGAGTTGTCCTCTAAACAGCAGTGAAATTATTCTTCTTCACCTGTCTCTATGAGGTCTGGTTTTAGAAGGGAACTCTGCCCAATTACTGAACCACTACACTGAACAAGATGTAGAGCTTTGAAACTTTGAAACTGAGGGACAGGCATACATATCCTGATTTCCTTAAAAAAAAAACAAAAACAATAAACGAAAAAGCCCACAAATTTCCTTGCATTTTGTCTCAGGATTTGGGAGGAAGGAGAGACTTAAGCAGAGCAACCTGTATCCATTTAAAAACAGCAGTGAAACACCTGCACAGATGAGGTGTCGAGTAAAATCAGAACTTGAAGGCTATGTGTCCAAATTTGACTCCCATCCTCCAAAGAAAGTGACAAAAGAAATTGAAAATTCAATTCAACAGTTGTGGCAGAATGAGTTGGGCAGTATGAGTCACATACATAAGAGACTTTATAGACTGAACAAAACGGGTCATGATGATTGTGGCAAGTCCCAGGGGCTGCAGGTGAAGATTTTTATTTCTCTCTCTCCGTCTTTCTCACATCCCAATTCACTTCCTCTTCCTCCCCCAGGAGGAACTTTCCCAGATATTGAAATCCAGTCATGTCTAAATGACTCTCCATCTTTCTTCTCCCACAGAAGCTTCCCTCCTGCTCCCAATAACAGTTGTTCATCTACCTGCCCCTCCACCTTCTCGGGTGGGTGCCCTCTTGCATGTCTCCACGGGGGTCTGGGCAGCAGTTGCCATGGCCCCTGTTGTAAGTAAGAGGCAGTGGAGAGAGTGATGTAGCGGGGCAATCTGCAGGAACCTCTCCCTCTCACCATCCCAGCAGAGCCAGCAATAGCTGCAGCTGAAGCCTCTTAAGGCAAGGAAAGAAACAAGGACAGAAGTTGCTGCCTTCAGCACTCTGCTCCTGCAGGCAGCTGCCGAGGTTGGATTTATAGAAAGCCCACCCTGGCTTGTCTCTGGTGGCAATATACAGCAGTGCCTGCTGCCTATATAATCCCCAGTCTTTGAGCTTTGCACCCTTCCCTTTTCCTTGGAGAGCAGCTCATCCTTCTTAAACCTCATGGTTTGGATTAATTTTTTATCATAGCAAGAGTTTCAGTCTGTAGCAAACCTGGCATAATGGATGTCCCAATGCCACAGACATCTTCATCATACAAAGCAAAACAAACAGAAAGAATGTGAACAAAACCATCAAAAAGTGTATAATGTGTCTTTGAAATCATTACTGGAGAAAATCATGAGGAAAATAAATTAAAACTTCCAAAATTCCTGTTCAATTAAATTGCATAAATAGTACCCGAAGCAACAGATACTGGGACAGAGTTGTTACAGCTAAACCAAACAGCTTACACACATTTTGTATCCAGAAATTAGAATTCTTTCCGTCAGTGCATTCTTGAGTCTTATGCACTAATTTAGCTACAATGCAGCAGAGCTCACACTGCAGTAATAGAATATTGATTGTACAATGCTCAGAGACAAAGAACTCATGTTGCTGAACTTTATACACATGCATGTTGTTGCAGTAAGAAATCTACATCAATATTCTTTGCCAAATGTACCAAATCACCACGGGGCCTGCTGATGATTTAATTACAAAACATAGAATTTTCGGTGGGACAGAGTCAAGTTCTCATTAAACTAAAATTCCAGTAATGGAAATGACCTTGAGTAAAGGAAAAGATTAAATGTTCAAACTCAGGAAAGTGTGATGCTCAATTAGTTCTACTTCTTTGCTGTTTATTAATATATGGCAATATACTTCAGAGTTGCCAGGGACTTCTCTGAAGATGAATAATATACCTGTAGCACAAATTTCACTTCCTAATTCAAAGTAACCTGCATTTTTGTAGGTCTTCATGGGTTTGAAGCCCAGTGTTAAAAGAGTGATAATGAACCAGTGGTCACTGTGTAAGCATTATTCCTCAGAACAGCTTTCCAAAACACTTCTTCAAAAAAAATCAGTCATAATACAGGAGTAATTTGAGAGTAATGCAGGCTGCTTGCCCCACATTCCTTACTCCTACTTCTCCAACAGGCCACACATCCCACTCCACAGCTGGGAGGCACCTCCAGCATCCACTGCTGCTCAGTTTCTTGCTTCTGTTTCACCACTGAATCTAATCACCTTCCAATAGATCATCTCTTAACTCCTCTGTAGGATTTCCTGACAGTGGCATGAATATAACACCTATATTATATGTATTTTAAGGTAATTTCTATATAATGGCAGTTATAAAAAATGGTATGCAGAGTCAAGCTTTTCTTCAAGGTTTTGTTTCATTGTTGGTGGTGGAGGGAGGGTTGGGCATTTAATCAACTATCACTGACAACTGCTAGACAAAATAGTGGACTGATTGTCTGATCTCCTAAGGCAATTTCCATATTTATGTTTTCTCATTTGGAAGGTAATATCATTATTCTATTTTGTTCACTGAACAATATCCTATTGATGATGTATTAGGAACATGTATATCCATTGAGCATACTCTGGGACTGCAACTATCTTTAAAAAAATCACTGGGAATAACTTTGAGACACTCAGAATACTTGCCATAATTTTTAACCATGCAATGCATAGAACTTTATAAGCAAACAAGTTCTGTATTCTTACATTTTTGACTACAGATGTATTTCAGTAGCCCATGTAATAGTATTTACTGTTAAAATAATAGCATAGAAATAGAGTCAGATCCTGCCCCCATCCATTTGCTTCTCCTCTCCCATTAAGCTTTTACAGTCTTTTCATCCTGCAGAGACAAATGTTGATTACTCCCCACCAATTACCATTTCCCACTACAATATACAGCACAGGAGTATAAAAATATTACAACCTGTGTTTTTGTCACCTTCTCTGAGTTCCCATTAACTGTTACCTACATTTGACTTCAGAGGCAAATTTCCTTTAGAGAAGGAGAGATTGGTCCCATTAGAAGCTCAACCTTCCACCGGTAACAAATATTTCCTTTAAAATGCTTACAGTTATTTAGAACTTAAACATGTCTTAATTTGACCTAAGAATAAAAACATAATATCTATCTTTTTGATTAGTATTCCTTATGGCCTTCTATGTAATTACCTTAAAAGCGTTTAAAGAAGATACTGCTTGCAACCAGCTTTTGTATCCCTTTGTATTGTCCCTTCAAGGCATTAGTTTCATATACTATAAAGCACAAGAAGGATGCCTTTATTACCACAATTCATTAGAATGTGCTAAACAGTGCCAAATGAAGAAGCATTTTTTACAATTATTGTTATTACCTAGTGTAATTCACGTTTTGCTGACTAGAAAAAAAAGTTATCTTTTAAAATAAGCTTTTGTGAAAAAGAGGTGTTATTATAAATCCTCAGGCAGAAAAAGCCTGAAGGCTCTTTCAATTTGCTACTTTGTGTTTGAAATCTATTAACTTGTACCAGCACCAGCTTAACTAATCTTGAACATTTTTGCAAGAAAAGTGCACCAATCTTATCTACCCTCTAAGAAACCATCACGAAAAAAAATAAGGAATTCTGCTGGAGGAGCTAATTTCAGAAAAAGCACCTTCCCACAACTGGAAATATTTTTTTAGTGGATGGACAAAGTACACTAAGAATTTTCATTTTGCATTCCACATTTTAACAATTGCCAGGATTCGAATAACAAATGGATGAAGTCCCTCCTAAATTGTTGTGGAGCACCTTCTGAGTGAAGGAAAAGCTGTAGAAGAGCCTGTCTGGAGTAGTTCCCTTAGGATTTTGGCTAGTGGAAGAGAAACTCCTGCTGCAAGCTTCATGTTTGATAGTGTTCTTTAACCCACTGAGTCAGATTCCCCAGCAGCTGGTTAAACAGAGAGATACCTCCTTTCGTCTCTCTGAACACTTGTACCTGAGAAAAATTTGTTCTGGTAAACAGCAGGACTACCTCTTTTCGTGTCTTCATGAGGGGAGCACAGATGGAAGAAGGTGCAGAACAAGAGATTTAGCCCCAGTTGCCCAGCACTGACAACATTTTGGGTCATTTCCTCCACATGTTAATAATCTGCTGAGCCTAGAATTTGTTGCCATGTCTCTTCTCCAGCACAGAGAAGACATCTGCCTGAAAGACTCTGCATTTGCACTGGAAAAATTCAGAGTTGACAGATGAACATCATAAGACTTCAATAAAAGGAACAGCACAAGATCACTGCCTTTGCATATTGTGCAAAAATCAATAAACTTTGTCCCAGTAATAATGACAAAAGCTGAAGAAGGCTCTGAGGAGGCTCAGAGTGAAGAAGTTTTACAAAAAATATAAAATAAATTATGAAAATAGCTTTTTGTGTCTCAGAAACAATGTCTGCAGTAACAGGAGGTGGAAAACCCGACAGATCAAACTTCAGGACTCCTTGGCTTTAGTGAACAACAGTTCCCAAATGAAAATCGTGCATGCCCAAGGAGTTGAGATGCTGTGACAAGATGCTTCTTGAGGACTTCCAAAGCAGAGAGATTTCATTCACACCAGGAAACAGTCAGTTGGTTTTAGCTGTAATTTAAACAAAACAAACTAAAAATATGAATCTGCAGTGCTACATATCAGCTATGATGGTATCATCAGAAATGGAGGTTCAGTGAGTCATAGCAATATTCTTCGACACATAGACAGTTGTAAGGGTCTTTTATAGAAACCCTGAGACCAAAGCCATGGAAATCTCATGTTCAGACAGCACTGGCTTGTCCCTACAAGTTCTCTCCTGGCACTAAGGTATCTGAGAGGCTGCAACATTTCCCAGTGTGGTTTTCCCCAGAGCCACATAGATCCTCTGTGTATTGGATGGACATCTAGATCATCTCCAGAAGGTCAGAGAAAAGAGAAACTCTGACACTACAGGAGACCAGAAATATTCATAAAATTATTTGGGTTGGAAGAGGCCCTAAAGACCATCATTTCCAACACCCCTGTCTTGCATAGGGACAGTTTTCACTAGACCAGATTGAACCATTCAGCCTGGCCTTGACGACAACAGGGTAACCTGTTCCATTGTCTCACAGGGAAGAATTTTTTTCCTAATATCCAACCTAAACCTACTGTCTTTCATTTTAAAGCCATTCCCCCTTGTCCTGTAAATATGGTGATATTTACTACGTGAGGGAAGACAGAAGACCAAAGAAACACACATTCAGGGATTCCAGTGTTTGGTGAGGTATTACTCTTGTTTCAGTGACAAAGTGTTCTGCAGTTAGTTCACAAATAGAACAAAGTAATTGAGGCAAACCTAAGAGAAGAGCAAACTGGATTTAGACCCAAAAGATGATGTGTGAATTACATTTTTGTTCTAAAAATAAGGAGAGACTGTACAATAGCAAAAACCACATTCCACAAATGTCCAAGATTTGAAAAAGTATTTGGCAGCCTGTGGTGCAATTGACTCTGGACCATTTTAAA
The DNA here is from genome assembly GCA_013400575.1 of Peucedramus taeniatus. Taxonomy (NCBI): domain Eukaryota; kingdom Metazoa; phylum Chordata; class Aves; order Passeriformes; family Fringillidae; genus Peucedramus; species Peucedramus taeniatus. Next base: position 69,957 of record WBNO01010174.1, read on the forward strand.
GTAAAATAGCTTGCCAATAAAAACTATTACCATGATCAGGGTGTTATGTTAAAGTACATATTGTGTGGTCAAAAAAAATTCAGACTTGATAATTTTTTTTAGTAGTGTCAAGTGAGGGTGCATTTCTCCTTAGCCCTGTCACCAGCTGCACAGTTAATACAAGCATGTACACAGGGCAGGCAGACACAACACTGGCACTGCCTGTCTTGACTGCACATTAGGAGGATTAGGTTTTAAATAAAGACACCACTTTTTCCAGTAACAGAGTAGCTAATTTGGAAGCCGAGGTCAAACAAGATAGGGTTAAAGCTCTGACAACATTTAATTTAAAAATTAAAGACTTTAAATTAAAGAGTCATGAGAATGTATATTCCCCTCTCTTCTTTATTTGAGTGGACATTTTTCCAGGGTCTTTGTCATGGGTTGCAGCGTAAGATATAACCAGCTGTGTTATTCTATTACCATCAGTTGGAACTGGGATGGGCAATAGTGATGTGATCTCCTATTGATAAGTCAGCTGATAAGAAACCATCAAGAAGCAGTTTTCCTGATCTCTTCCATGACCCATCCTCCCTCCAGGGATAGATCTTCTGCTAATAGGCCATTAAGTCCACTGATAAACTCCCATCATCCCATTGGGAAATGCTCAAGCCAAGGGGAGGAACCAAGCCCCTCTACCTGAATAAAAAGCCTGAGACTTAGAACACCAAGTCAGCCTTTTCCACTGGACTCCCAGAGGAAGAACAGACCCATCCATCACTGAACCTTTTCTCCAGAACCACTGCTTCAACAGAGCCATAACTGCTCCTCCAGGAGGACTGCAGCCACCATTGCAAGTAGACTGCTGCCAACACCCTGACCAACAGGGTGTCAGGTTGTATTCTGACTTTGTCAATAGTTTCCTAATTGCATGTATTTTTTTTCCTTTTTGGTTTATTGTCTCTTTTTCTAATAAATTGTATTTCTGACTTAGGTTGTCCCACTGGTTTTGCTTCTCAAACCAGAACACCCTTGATAATTTAATCTGAATATACCTCCTCTCTCCTCATGGCCCAGAAGACAACAGCTTCCTCACCCTCTGAAGAGATGGCCCAGTCCTTGCCCAGCTGTTCTGCATCGACATCTCTCCAGATGAAGTGCTCCTTTAAGGCACACCCATGTAACAGAAATCAGATTACATACTTTGAAAGAGACAGGATTTTTTTTCTCTCAGAAGGGAAAATCATTACTAGTTGGTAAGGCCAGGCTCTCAATCCTATTTCCAATTTGAAATACTGATGTGAAGCCTGGAAATCTACCCGTGCACAAGAAGGCATCAAAATGCCTTCAAAAGCACATAAATCAGGAAAATACCAGGCAAGTAGGAAATTAATTTTTAATGAATGTTATAGCTGGCCACAGAGTTCAACAGCACTACGTTTCTAAAGGCCCCTAGAAAAAAACCTGGGGCGCTTTGGAAACAGAGTGTGTCAATGTCAATGTATCACTGGGCAAATAAAGGGAAGTTGAGGAAGTAGATGGACAGTCATCTGTTAAACAGCATGTTGAGAGAAAACACAACTGCTTTAACAACACATAACACCAAGAGGATACAAGTGAACCAGCCCAGACAACATAGGCAGAGCTCTGCCTGTGCTTAAAGCAGTGTTCAGCCATGCAGGAAAGATTCAGAGTTGCCTATTGGCTTTTTGGATAAATGAAGATTTAATTCATCACACTGCAGTAATTGATGCGATACACTGACTTGTAGTCAATTCTAGGAAGCTTCTGGGTGTAGTTTGTAATGAAACCATTGAAAAATGGAATTCAGGAGTAGTCAAAGGGGGAATACTTGAGCAGACAGTCTACTCTTGCATCTGAGGAGATTGGAGCAAATTCCAGTCTCTTGAGAAGTAATAGAAGTTCCATTAATTTCAAAAGCATCCAATTGTCTTACAATTGCAAAAGGTTCCTTAGGGACAGAAGCAGGAATAGGGCTGAACAAAAACCTCAAGATTATTTTTTCCTTTTTTAAAAAATTTTAATCACCAGCTCCTTTAGTTATGAAAAAATACCACTTGCAACATAACACAATTCCTTACTAAGGAAAGCAATCCTCCCTCTTTAAATATTTACAAAACATAGCATTCTAAAAATAATCAAGATTAACTTTTGAAGCAGACTGCGAATGTTAAATTAATTATGTCTCAATTCTTAATTATTTGAACAATTTCAGCAAAATTTTCAGTGTGACTCAACACCTGCTATTTTTGTGTGCCTCTTTCCATAGATCTCATTAAACAAGGACTGTAAATAGGACATTGAACTGACATCTTTACTACACAATTCTTTTCATGTGTTTGTGAGAATTCAATATGTGTATATTTTTTTCTTATGGATTTCACTAGCATTTTGATCTCTTATTAGCAACTTATCTGAATGGCACATTCATGTTTAAAAAAGGCCTTATTGCTCATTTTACAGGATGTGTAAATTTAAAGATAATGTATTCTGTACCAGCTCCCCAATAAGATAAAACATATAATGACATTATCCAGTAACTTGAGTATTTTACTGACTTTATATTCTGGCAATACGTTTCATGCCTCATTTGGTAGAAAACTCATTAAACTAGTGCAAACTATGTTTTAATGCAATAGGTTAAGACTTCTTCCCCAACTAACTTGAGTCAGTTATTTTCTGTACTTTCATGCTCAAGTTAATAAATTGCAAACTTTCAGCTCCTCAGTTTGCTCTGATCTCCTTTACATACCACTTATTGGTAGCTCTATATTTTGACAGAGAAAGAAGAGATGAAAGTCAAATTATCCCCTTGGGTTCATGGAATAAATGTTGCCATCATATAATCTGTATTCTTATGGGGCATTATATTTTATTGAGTTCTCAAATTGTGACAAGAGCATTCATTGAAACACAGAAATGTCAATAGGAAATAACACTGAAGAGCAAATAGCTGAGAAATTTCAAAGCCAGTTTAATGAGGTTTAGTCATGATTTTGGATTTGATAGCTGAAATCAATTGGAAGATCTGCTGCTAGGATCCAGTGTATTCTAACATCAGACATAAAAGTAGATTGCTAAAATGCTTCTTAATTATAGCTGGTGTATGTGCATGCATATATAGTGACTATCCAACTAATGGAAACTCAGAAGCGGATCCTTCAGCAATTCTGTGTTGCAAGCTTCAAGACACCTGAGATCAGAGTGTGTCATGGCCCTAGCTCCAATATTCAAAGAACTGACTGAGTCTAGACCTGAAAGTAAATAGAGCAACTGACAGAAAAGCACTGAATCCCTATTAAGGCAATCTAACAAGAGTGCAGTTAGCAATACATCATCTGTGATTATAAAGCAAGAGCTGACAGGACTGTGGCTTCATCATGCACATTATATGGGGTGGAAAACACCAATGCTAGTCTTACAATGTAGTTACTTGGGAACAAATGTGGAAATTTTTGGAAGAAAAATTGACATTTTCAAGGATCTGGCTATGTTAGATGATCTACAACACGAAGAATAAATGCCTCTCTAATATTACACCTTTTTTTCCTAAAATTGCATCCCTATATGGGTTTGTACAATTGGAGAATCACAGAATACTTGAGATTGGAAGGGCCACCTGGAGGCCATCTGGTTCAACCTTTACCTGAAGCAGGGTTTCCCAGAGCCATTGCCCAGATTCATCCCCAGAAGGCTTTTGAATATTCCAAGGATGGAATTAGGTATTCTCTACAACTCCTCTGAGCAACCTATGCCAGTGCTTAGTCAGTTATCCTGAGATAACTCAACATGGATGGGGGAGTTGCCCTGCCGACTCAATGGGGAAAAGGCTTTTCCTTCTATCTCATTTGAACCTCTCTTGCTTGTTTCAGTCAATGCTCCTTGTCTGCCTAGTTCCCTCTTCTCAGTCACATCCCCATAGGTATTCGTGGGCTGTTGTTAGACCACAAAAAAATTGTCCCTGAATACAAATCAGACCTCAGCTTCTCCTCACAGGGCAATCCCTTTCCAGATGTTATTAATTATGCATTTGTCCCCACTGAATTTCCCCCAGTTTGTCTCCCTAACCAAGTGCATTTGTGCAAATACAGTTAAGGAGGTGTCCTTCTGTATAAAATCTGGGGCTGTCACTGGGCCACCACAGCCACTGATATCTCTTTCATGACAATTCCTTGGCAAGGATGGAGCAAATAATCCACATTTTAATCCATCCCAGTGCAGTACTGAGAAATCTTTATGAGAAGAACTGTATGTAATTATCTCCACTGATTTTACCAGGGTTTGATATCATCACTTCAAGTCATGCATTCACTTCAGGTCCACGTGTACACTGTACACATTGCTGTCAGCTATTAGTAAGATTATTGTAGCCCAAAGGTGCTGTCACAATAACACATCTAAAGGAACAAAATTATTAGGAGTAATTTCTAGGCCAATAAATATCACAGCTGAGGGAAAAGGAAAATGGGCTTGTAGTTACTTCAGATTGCCTACAAAAATTAGGATTTGAACACTAATACAGAAGATCATTTCGGTTTGGTCTTTTGATACCACCTACACTCTTCTTGTTAATCGTTCCAGGACAAAAGTCCTGAGTATGTTAAAACAGCTACATAAAAAAAAAAAAAAAACCAAAAAAAAAAACAAACAAACAAACAAAACCAAAAACAAAACAAAACCAAAAAAAAACAAAAAAAAAAAAAAAGTCCTGACAGTTAAATATGTTGTTGTTGTTATTCCTCAAAGAAGGAATACACATCTCCCAGGACAGAACCATTCAGTTCTGGATCAGTTACAAATTTCTGAGAGATATATGTATCGACTTAGCCAAAACTCAAGTGATTCTGCTAGGCATTGTCTTACCACCTCACTCCTGATTAGCTCTTCTGTCTCCTTTGACTCTGAATTCCAATGTTCTGTTTCTCCCACACCATGGCATGTGATTTATTTGGATCTACATCATTGCTTGTGTGGATCTAGAGATAAACCTTATTACAAGATAAACCTTTATATACAAGTAAAAGCAGAAAGTCACAATAATAAATATACAGGTTTTGTGTACCACATAACAAATGACAGTCTCTACATAAGGTTTATTTGGTACTTGTTGGGATGACCTACATAATTTAGCTTTGGCTTTTGCTTCTCTTGAGTAATGCAGGGATCTCATGCTCATGCTAATAAATTCTTTATATTACACCACCATGTCTCCCCTTTACATAATTCATCATGCATGGTTTGGGGTTTTTTTGTCCTGTGTTTCATATCCAGTCCAATGCGTTTCTATTTTCCTGAGGGAGATGGATTGGAGAAAAATACGCAAACAGAAAAGAGAGAGTGTTGGCACAGCACAGAGCTCACTTATGCAGGCACACACAGCACATGTTCTCTTTAACTGAAGATGCGCACTAGTTGAATAATTCTGACCCAGCACATCTGGTTTAAAGCATTGAAACCACTTAAAAAGTTATACATAAAGCAGGAGAAGGAGAAAAGAAAACAATATTAACTCCAGGGCCTTCAAACAGTGTGCTTTTTTTTTGTTTTTGGAGAAATAAGTATCCCGCCAAGTTGATTCTCCTTAGCTTATTCAAATTCAAAAGTTACAGATGAAGGTCACATCTGAAACATCCTATCAGTATTTTCGAGTGAAGACTCATTAAAAAGAAATTGTCTCCCTAGAATACAACAATGTGAAAAGCCATGTTTATTTGCTTTTCACAGTGTCTCTCCTGTATACTCACTGTGCATCCTTATCATGCATAATATTTTTCAAGAGCCTTTAAGGTACTGTGAACAAACTGCAGTATTCTAAAACTAATTAATCTGTGGCACATTTGCACCAAGCAACTGCATCTCATTATAGATATATATTGCTGTAGTGAGAGAACAGCTTAATCTTCCTAATATCTAGTCTTACAGGGTTTATTACATGGCTTCTGGGATGCTAATTCTTCACTTTCTTGACTATTTCTCTAATGATTGATAAACATTCTTACAAGATGTTCAGGTGAGCTCATTACTCAGTTTTAAGCTATTTAAATTGTGATTATTAATGCCTGTGAAGTGTAACAAAAGCTAACGTGCAGGTGTGAGGCCAGGTCAGAATCAGAGGATGTGGCATTTCCTGCCTTGGTGCCTCGCAGTTTACTGGGAGGTCAGCAGCTACACTGCAACCTTGCAGGTAAGCACACTAAAAAAAAAATAAGAAAGGGAGAGAGTTAGGACTGTGGTAATAACCTTATGTGACTGCAATAAATATTAAAACAGTATAATGAATTACTTTGATTTAAGATAAAGTAACCAGCCATTTGTAAGTGTTGCACAGATCAAATATTAAAATCCAGCATTACAGAACAATAAAATGGTGCTGAGTTGTACTCCATTAATCTCACTGAAGATAAATGCTTCTCCCTCCCATATCCTCTCTTCCATGCACTAGTGTTTTTTTCAGTGGTACACAATAGTAGTTACAGAAGGTCTTTGCAGATGAAGTGGAAATATTAATTTTAAAAAGTGACAGATTACAGCTCTGAAATACCTTTTTTTTAAAAGTGTTGACCTTTCTGTATTGGTGTGAAAACATGAAGCTTCAGTTCTTCAATGCAAACACCACCTGGATAGTACAGATTTTATATTTCTATTTATCTCTTCATAATTTAAACACTTTTTATAGGTGATTCATGCTGCCTATGGTACCATTTTCAGCAAAAAAAAAATCTAAAAATAATTCTCAGATGACTCGAATGTTTGCTAAGTGGCTGATTTACACACAAATGCAACTCTCTGTACCCATGACTATTCGTGTATGAATAATATTTGGTTTGCACTTGTCATAATTTTGTTGGGTTTTGTTGGTTTTTCCCCTCTGTTTACTCTGTTTCTGTTGCCATATTAAAGGCCAGACCCAATACCATATGACAGAAACTTTTGCGCATCATAAATATTCATTGTGAGAAACTGCAAACAACCACTGCACCTAACAACTATCCAACTCATTTAGTAACTGATTATAGCTATCAAATACTTGCACAGAAATTAATGCACAAATATATGCAGAAAAGAAGACCAGTTTTAGCCATAACATATTTGCAAGGAGTACAATACCCAGATCAAATCCTTACACAAATATTTGCCCCAGATAGAGTTCCCCCAAGAGAGTTCTCCCTTTTTTTTCCCTAAGTTATTTTTGTTTTCCTCTCAGCAATAGCAGTATTCATAGTGCATAGTAGGAAAAAAGCTAATTTAGAAGAATGAATCACCAAAGCATTTCACAGCCTGTCAATATAATATCAATACTTCTAATTGCTATTGTTTATGTCATTAACAACCCAATCAAATAAAGCTGTTTAACGAAGATATGTTATCAGGTGTGGTATGTTACCATGACAGATTCATTGTGGATTCCAGGAGAGATACAGACTTCAGAGGGAAATCTCCTCTTACTTATCAAGCAGAGCTGTTGAAACCTTGACACTTCCAATTTGCAGAGATCTATGCAAACCTTTCCCTTGGCATGGATTCAAGCCTCCTGAATGTCACTGTGAGCCTTAGGTTTGAATTAGTCCAAACCCCATAGTAATGCTCAGCCAAAATTGTTAATTTATGCCAAATTCACAGAGCCTTGAATGGTTTCCATTTCTTGTTAAATCAGTGCTGTACAGCTGGCTTAAAAATTGGTTCAGGTTTGGCAGTAAACTCGCAAATTAAATCTGACTCAGTTCTTACCCACACTAAATCATGCCTGGTAAGTGCAAACCCACATGGGGAGGGGCAATGAGGGCTCCCACTGCAGGGAGAGCTGGAGGAGCAGCCCAGGGGCAAATAGGGAGAGCACACAGCCCCCAGCAGCAGCAAGTGTCCCCTCCCAGCCTTATCCATCCTGAAATGATTAACCAGATACTAAGAGGCATCCAGTGTGAGTCGATACAAACATATCCTACTTTCTGCCATGGAGATTCCTCCTCCCCAGGCACTGTCACATTTTCCTTCCTTACATTTCATCTAGCTGTTCTGTCCTCATTATGATAGCAATTAATATATCCCCATCATCTACCACTGACTAAATTTCAAGGACAAAAACCTCCAGATACCATTTTTCTTCTGGATTAGAGCTGCCTGAGGCAGATCATAGCTGTGCCAGCTCCCTGGGATTGAGTGCTTTGACCGACAAATGAGGACTGTCCACCTTGGGACAATGCTGGCAGCTCCCACTTCCAGCTTTCTGCTCCCCTTCTCTTCCCCCGCTGCATGAGGGACAGAGACCCTCACGTGGAGGCACTGTGCCACCCAAGGAGGTGAGCTGGCACTCATTCCCCATTGCCTCAGTACAGCAGGACACAAGCTAAGGGAGCCAAGCAACAGCTGAGCCATCCAACAGGAGGGGTAAGAAGCTCTAAAAAAAGAATGGGCTGAGCAGACAGTCAGGAATGGCTGTGGCTTTCCCCTGTTGTAAATCTGCATAATTTTGGACGGCAGCAAGTCAAATGTCAGGAACATTAAGTCACCTCTGCTAGATCTGGGTTTTTTCCCACAAAACTTAAAGTGGGATTTGCTAAAACTCAGACACAATTGTGAAAAATGAAGATTTACTAATTTTTCAATTACATTCGCCAATATAAAACCATGAAGAAAAAATATGTATTCAGATCTTTACTTGTCAAGATAAGAGTGGAATCCAAAAATCACTTCAAAACAACTTAGCTATAATTTTAATCACATTTTATTACAAAGAGTACATTGATATAAATATGTCCCCTATTTTATCCAAACTATTTTGTAAAGTATTCACTTATTTTTCTGCATTCACAACACCTAAAAGAAAAAGGATATTTAGCTGTATCATAAAGTTGTCTGTTTCTGAAAGTGCCAGCTGACACCTAAATCCAGTGTCTGTGGCAACCAGTTTGCACACTGTGTGCACCCATATCAAAGCTGTAAAGTCATTTGACTTAAATCAGCAGTAAAGTAATGCAAAATAAAAATAAACATAAACCAGAAAACTTCAAACTTTCATGACTGCCTGGGCAAAACACACGGCTCCTGTTTCCAGATGTGCTTACAGCAAGCAGTGCAGCTGCTCTTGGTTTCAGAGAGGTGCAATGCAAATGAATGTCAGCCAGTGGTCTGAAAACAGAGGATCTTAATTTATTTTTTGCTATTTAAAAAATATATGGAAAAAACCAACAACAACAACAAATCTTTTCCTCACAATGCATGTCTTTGCTAGAAATCTTCGTTAACAAACCAGTGAGGAAATGGCCCTAGGAGGAGACATGCCTCCCACGCCAGGAGGGCTGAGCTTTGCCTCTCAGGGCGCATGCCCAGATCAGGGTTGGCCAGAGTGGAACCTGCTTCTTGTGGCCTCCACATGGCAGTAGTGTCTGAGTGGCTGCCCAAGCATCCATGTCACTCACAGGATAATGCTCTGAATTCCCACACTTTGAGAGCTGAGTTAGTGGGGCAAGAAAAAGACACCTGGTATTTTCAGCTCCTCATACCAGAATATTCATCTTTATGTTTTCCTCACCCTGTTCTGGTCCTCCCTCTCCTCCCATCCACCTCAGCTGCCCTTCTGCCTCAGGCAGATATCAGAGAACAATGTTTATTGCAGGAGACCTCAACCTGTGTAGGGCTGCTAAGTGCCACCTTGGTCGACAGAGGTATTGCTGACAACGCTAAGAGTCATGAGAATGACAGATTTTGTCACAGAAAATACAGACTAAATTTAGCCCCAGCTTCTCACATTTCCAGAAGTTAGAGCAAAACACTGATTTGTGGCCCTGTGATGAAAGTAAATGTAGAGGCAGTGATGGACCCTGAAACCAGTGCACTTTCCTGGTCATTAGAAATACACATTCTCCTTTGCAGTGTCTCCACTCTCATTCCCTCAGGGATGGTACCAAAGAGCCTCACAGAGAGCCCAGCAGGGCAGCATGAAATACATGAGAATGTGCACCAAGAAAGAAAAGTATGATGGTTTCTAAAGGGATGCTGTGTGCCTCAGTCTGTCCCCTTTGCTGCTTACAAGAAAATACTCCTTAATCAAATGCTTTTATCAAACAAATCCAAATAATCCTAATGGGAAAGTAGTGTGTTTAATATGTTCTTGGTATGCTAGAATGGTTTCCATTAATCCTTCACATAGTGTTAAGATTTACAGCCAACAGCTATTCCTTTCATTAATTCATTTTGGATTTTTTTGTCATTTCTTTATCTCCTACTGTTTAACACAACACCAAGAATTTTTCATTTCTGCTCCAGGATCTATTTCCTGCTTTATGCTAAAATTAAACCTTTTTCACATTTATTTTATAATGAATTTATTCCATTTATAGAGTAATTCTGCTCATTCCAAGTGAATTTATGATCATTTAAGGATGCAATTGTGATACTATAACAAAATATTACTGTTTTCACTGAGTCGTGGCATTTCCAAAATAGCTGTTTTTATGAGAAATAAACACCTCCAAATTTATGAAGGCTATTACATTTTTAATGACAAAATTAAATGATAGCAAGGAGAGATAGAAATTGATACATTTAGACCAGGAGTAGAAAAAATCTGAAATAATCAGGATGATCCTTTTGACAGAGAGAAACTCATATTCTACACTGTTGCATAAGCTCTACATAAGGATAAGCAATGCCTGTTATCTGACAGAGACACTACTAGGTTTGCCTGTCATTAAACCAGAAACAAAGTGCTGGAAATCCAGCCAAAGAATTTCTTTCAAGATTTGAGTGTGTAGCTTTGGAAAAAGCACAATTATTCTCTAAATTATTCTCTGGAAGGCTGTTCATGCGAGAAGTTATTGCAGAATGACTTGGTTTACTGTGCACTTACGTTGGTCAGTTTGTACATGTTGACAGTCCCTTAAAAACAGGGTAGAAAAAAAGGTGGAAGGGAGACATATATCTGGGAAACTGGGAGGTTTTGAAGTGAGGAGAGTAAAATTGACATTAAAAATGATGAGCAAAATGATCTGATGCAGGGGAGATTATGACCATCTGTGCATATGTGCAAAGAGAGGTGCCGCTCTATTCATGCTGCAAATGGAAAATCATGGAAGGGGGAAGGCTGCAATGTCCTTTAGCAACCTATGGAAGAAATTAGCTACTGCATTTCTCTTAGCACAGTCAACACTACCAGTATGTTCCCAGCAGGAAAAAAGAAAGGGACTACTTGAACAAGACTTGGGTTATAAGTAAAAATTGGAAACCCTAGCTTCAAAACTCGAGGGGAGCAGCAAGACCCTGCCACTCACACAGAGGATGCCTTTTGGCAGAGGGACAAGGGGCAGTCTCTGAGTTCTGAGCATGGCTGAGGTGGGGAGCCCTAGGCATACAGGTGCTGGGCCAAGAAATAGGACACTGCAGAGCTTTTTGCCACAAGTCCTGAGGCTCCACTTTCTCAAAGAGAGAGGGGCAAGGAGGACATATGAGTCCCAGGGAACTCTTGGAGGCAAAGAGGGGTTTCCTTTCTTCCAAATGGGCGAGACCATCCTACAGAAACCAAAGGATTCAATGATTTTTCATTCTTCAGCAAGAGAAAGTGTGGTTTGCTTTCCCTCCAGCACTTGGCATTTGAGCTATCCGAACGAAAACACCCTTCTTCTTTTCTATTTCTTCCTGCTGTTTTTCTTACTCTGCTCACAGAAAGTTAAATTAGTATGCAGGGTAGAAGACAGAGGGGAAGGAGGCAGTCATTGCAGACTTATAAGAGGAGACCTTGGCATCTTGGATAACATGATGCAAACAAGAATTCTGAAGCACAGGAAGAAACTACAAACCTACCTTGCCCAAGATAAGTCAAGGGGGAATTTTTTTTTTCCTTAACCTGGATTGGCATATGGACAAAAAGATCTTTCTTTGCATCTTCTTACAGATGGTACTATGAGTGTACTGTTGAGAATCATCAGCATTAAACCATAATATCTGAAGGTCACTTATCTAAACTTCCATCCAGCCCTAAGCAATGTAGATGCTAATATACACTCATTACTTTGAAAACTCAGATGACTCATAAAATGGGAGCTAAAATATTCCATTTCCCAGCATTATTGTGGCATTTTATTAGTTAAGACTATAATACGGAGCAAATTCTCCCCATCATCAACATTTTTTTTCACGCTGTTTAAGAAATTAGGAGTTTGCAACAAAAGCTCCATTTCAATATTGTTAATTTTTTTTCATAGTCTGCCATATTTTTATGCTGCCCCATCATTAGACTTCTCAATTTCCATCAGTATATTAACAAAGAACCCTGCAACTACAGCTGCTTTCTAAAATACCATAACTGTTACTTCACACTTTTTAGTAACACCAAAGATCAGATTTTGATTACTTCGCATCCAACCTGAAGGGGCAAGACTGACTCGATCTTCTATGGCAAGGTAACTTACTCAGTGGATGAGGAAAAGGCTGAGAATGTGGTTTATGCACTTTAGTAAAGCCTTTGACACCATTTTCCAAAGCATTACTCTGGACAAGCTGGCTGCTCCTGGCTTGGCTGGGGTTTTACCCAGCTCACTGGGTAAAAAGCTGAGGCCCAGAGAGCAGTGGTCAGTGGTGTTGCATGCAGTGGGCAGCAATCACAAGTGGTGTCCCCCAAGGCTCAGTACTGGGGTCAGTCCTGTTTAATATCTTAATCAGTGATATGGATAAAGCAATTGAGTGTTGCCTCAGTCACTTTGCAGACAACACCAAGTTGAGTGGGAATGTTGGTCTGCTGGAGGGCAGGAAGGTTCTGTGGAGGGATCTGGACAGGCCAGATCCATGCGCCAAGGCCAGTTGTGTGAGGTTCAACAAGGCCAAGTGACAGGTCCAGCACTTGGGTTACAACAACCTCACATAGGCTGAGGGAAGAGTGGCTGGAAAACTGCCCAGAGGAAAAGAACCTGGTCAACAACCAGCTGAACATGAGCCAGCATGTGCCCAGGTGGCCAAGAATGCCAATGGCATCCTGCCTTGTATCAGCCATAGTGTGGCCACCGGGACCAGGCAGTGATTGTTGCCCTATACTCAGCACTGGTGAGGCCACACCCCAAATCCCGTGTTCAGTTTCAGACCACACACTACAAGAAAAACATTTTGGTACTTTAGTATGACAGAGAAGGGCAACAAAGCTGGAGAAAGTTCTGGAGCACAAGTCTTGTGAGGAGGGGCTTGAAGGAACTGGAGATGTTTAGCCTGGTGAAAAGGAGGGTCAGAGGTGACCTTTTTACTCCCTACAATCACTTGAAAGGAGGCTGTATTGAGGTGGGGGTCACTCTCTTCTCCCAGGTAAAACATGACAGAATGAGAAGAAATGAATTTAAATTGTGCCAGGGTAGGTTTAGATTGGATATTAGGAATAACTTCTTCAGAGAGAGAGTTATCAAGCATTGGAACATTGAGTTTGTCCAGGGAAGTGGTGCAGTCACCACCCCCAAAGGTATTTTAAAAATGTGTCACTTAGGGACACGGTTTAATGGTGGACTTGGTAGCGCTGAGCTAGTGGCCAGACTCCATGATCCTAAAGGTCTTTTGTAACCTATGTTATTCCATGATTCTATGACTTGTCTCCAGATTAAGATACCTACATGCAGTATTTTATCCCAGTTTATGTGTTGACATGTATCTTACTCTGGAGATGAGTCCCACTCTAAGCCCTTAGTAGTGAGATTGCATAGGACTTTGTCACCTGTGTGCATGGCAATTCCAGCTTTTTTTTTTTTTTCAGGAGAAGACAGCTCTACAGAAGTTCATGTGACAGTTCACATTGTCTGCACACAAGTATATACGCACCCTAGAAGGTAGGAGTTCTTTTCTCTGTAGTGATGGAACTTTTTGAGTTCATATAGTTGTTTTTCTAATTTCCACTCATGAGGGCAAATGTTAGTGATAAATAATTTTTCCTATGGTGTTGCAGCTTTTTGTTTTCATTTGCCACATTCTGTCTGGGCTGTTCTATATTTGTCCTGGATGTCTCTTGCAAAAAAGTCACTGACACTACTAGATTGAAGGTTGTAACAGGCTGGTTTATCACTGTTAGACGTATTTTATTCCACCTCTACTAAAATTACTGTTATTATTAAAGCACTTTTCTAATCATGAGCTATTTACTTATTCAATATTTGTTAGTTTTGCAAGATAAAATCTTGCAAAGGCCACAGTTTTCATATAGTTTGCTCATTTTCTGTTGGCCCATTACCTCTGTGATTAGTAACTTCTGTGATTCTTTCAATGTGACCAAACAAAACAAGTAACTTTCCCACTCAAGGTGCCTTTTGATTAAAAATCCACCAGTGCACCTCCATTTTCCAACACCAAGCACTCAGTTTTCACACAGGAGACATCAGTCAAATCAGTCTGAGTTTCACTGAGAGCCTGCTCTCAAGCTTTTATATCCTCAGGGCATTCTGCAGTTCCATTTCCCTATATACAACTAAACCTCACCAGCATGCAGATCTTTGTAGCTATTTCACTTCCTTATCCCACTTCATAATGAAATATATGAAGTAGAGATATATGAAGTATACCAGAGTTCTCCATGGAGATTGGATTAAACAAAAAAACAAGCCAAATAATTCAGCAACACTATGAGATCATATTTTACCTCCTCATCCAATGCAAGTAATGGCCAAATGATGCTTGTCTGGCTTTGAATGCGAAGTCCTTTAATTGAAGAAGGTCTTTGTGAAACAGTTAGACTATGTCTTGGCAACAGAGAAAGAAATTTCTTCTGTACTACTGAGATTACAGCTGCATAAACCAAACATTCAGCCCTCTCAGTGAGCAAACTAACTAACAAAACCTAATCCCCAGGGCTTTCCACCAAACTGACTTGCTCTCCATGTGCTACAGGAAAGATTCCCTCTGCCCCCTCCCCCCTTAGACACCCTGTGCAAGATGAAAGTGATGGGAGCAGCAGCACAACCACAGCAAACGCTGCAGTAGTCAAAGCTCACCACTCCCTCCCACCTTCCCCCATGCCTCAGCAGAGCACTACCAAGGTCCATAAATTTAAGTCTGTCCTGACAGTTTTATTGGGCCAGAACTACAGTGCTGATCCATGCTGGATTCAGCTGCAAGCCTGGATCATCTTTCTGGCTTGGCTCTCATGCTGAGCAAGGATGCCTCCTGGAAGTTTCAGCTCCAGTTCACAGTCATGCCAAGGAAATGGGCTGCACATCTCAGCTGAAATATTTTGCCTCTATCAATCACCTTCTGACTACAATGCACTTTGGTGATGTTCCTCCTCTTCAGATTTGACCTCATCCTCAAAAGTAGTCTGCTTCCAGTGTATAACCTTGTGCTTGCTGACAAGACAACAGTTAAACCTGGCTCAGTACTGTCATTAAACTGTCTTCTAGTGCAGCCATATTTGAGGATATACTCCTTGCATCTACAGTGCTTTGGCTTATCTGTACCAACCAGAGGCTCCTAAAATACTTTATTCTTCATGTCATGCCTCAGGTGGCAATCCCCTTGCCCTCTCCTCCCAACCTACAAACACACTCTCAACAGCTTGTGTCAGAATGGGGCTTCTGAATTTCCT
The DNA here is from genome assembly GCA_013400575.1 of Peucedramus taeniatus. Lineage (NCBI taxonomy): Eukaryota > Metazoa > Chordata > Aves > Passeriformes > Fringillidae > Peucedramus > Peucedramus taeniatus. The sequence goes on from WBNO01010174.1 coordinate 85,498, forward strand.
GTTAAGCGTTTTTGTTGGTTTTTTTTTTGGTTAAGCAAAGTCTACACAGACTTATCACAAGTAATTTGCAATCTACAAAATTATAAGCAGTATAAGCACTCTGATGACGTAGACCTGCAAATCAAAGTATTTCCTTGAGTCATATCTGCCCACACTGGCAGGTGACAGGAACATTGCACTTCACTTGGCACACATAATTATAGTGACTAAATTTGTTTCTCAGTGCAGAGATGGTCTCTCAAGTCCAGAAACTGTCGAGCAGCATTTACATGCAGATATACACAGATACCCAAAAAAAAAAAAATTCCCAAAAAAACAAACAAACAAACAAAATTAAAATTATGAATAATGAAAAAAACAAATCCCTAGAAGGAAAACATGATTATAACCATTCCTTGATGTCTTCCAGGAGTTCTGCATTAATCAAAGATCTGGCTCCGGCTAAAGACAGGGAGGAGACACCTGAACAACCATAAGATATAAAACTCAGTGACTTACTGGTCTACTTCTGGCCTTAAAATCTAAGATTACCTGTCTGTCTAAAGCCTTGTACCAGACCAAATTGATATTAAGGACTTGTTGTAGTTAAAGATTTTTTTTTTAAAAATGCAAAAAAGTAAACTTTTTAACCTGCACTTCTGTTCTGACATTGCAGCAGTCTCAGTAACTCCATTGCTCAGTCTGCCAGTAAAAGTGGAGACACAGAGCAGACGGGTTTCCTGCCTGCCAGCCCAGCACAATTTTGTCCTTTCCATCACACATAGGGTAGTAATGCAAAGGTTAGCAGGCCAAAGTGTTCACATGCAGGAAAAAACAAGATCTGGTTCTTTTGCCAGGTGTCCTATCACAGTAGGGGGAACAGATGGGAAGATCAGCAAAATTTGGATGCACAAAAAAGCTGGGGCAGCATGTTATCTCTTTGAAAATATGACCTTCCAAAGAGAGCTTCCCCCTAAAATCACTGGCTTAACATTCCCTTACACTGAAAGGAAATTTCAATAAAAGAATTTGAGGTAAGCAATAGGTCTGATACTTCTGCTTTTGTTCTTGAAAAGGCAAATTTACAACTGAATTAGTCATTAGAAAGTCAATCCGCAGCTGTGACAAACAAGCAAAGAGCTATTCAAGTCACAGTATCACCAATAGTATTAATGATCTTGGTAATGAAAAGCTGATGAGTTTTAACAAGTGTTATCTGACACACAAGATAAATACTATTAAATATGAAAACTCTCTTTAATTACACGTAGAGTTTAGAGGCTCATAAAAAACCGAGCTCATTGGTATGCCACCAACCCCTTCACCTGTCACTGGGCAGGATAATGCCATCACTCAGCCGCTGCCAGCACCACCTGAGCCCCAGCTTTCCACAACATGTGGAGGCACTGGATTTCTGTTCTGGATCTTTCCATGAGGAAGCCATAGGCTCAAGGCAATTACAAAACCACTGCTGGTTTTGTTCTGTACGAGTGGGTGGCAGAGCTCCCAGGCAGACAAAAATGTTATCACATTTAAATGGATTTAACTGTGTGCTTGTTTTTCATACGGAAGGACCTTACAGAGATGCCTCCGTCATGTTTTTCTCTGACACTTGTAGTCACAAAGGCATATTGTAGCTCTTGAAAGAGATTTTAAAAGGCACAGTCCAACAGCCAATTCCTGATCAGGTTTGTAATTTAGAATTCAGCACGCTTTTGTTTCAGTGTCTGTGATAAACACTTTGCTCAAATGGTTATAAATACCTGTCTGCTTTTCACTAAGATGGCAAGTGTCTGTTTAAGAAAAAACATCTTTCCCAACCTTCACACTTCTTTACACCTGTATTTTTATACCAAAATTTAAAACAGCGGATAAAAGATGAGTCTTTTTCATCCTAATAGGCATCACACTTTCTTAATATTTGCAGTGCTTCAATTAAGTTGTGTTGGTGAATGAAATTTAACCTGCCCTCATGAATAACAGAATCACTTCCTACTACTTCTACTCTATGGCAAGAGCACAAGAGAGAAATACAATTTTATAAAATTGCACCTCTGGCTATCCCTTCCACAAACCTCTTTAAATATCCTTATATTTAACCTTAAAAAGCTGAGTCATGTTCACACTAGTTTGGAGGGTAGGTCTGGGGTCCAAGGCATCTCTTGCAGGGAATGGGATAGTGAACCATCCAGACATGGAGGGATTAAACTCTCGGATGAATGATCTTAGTGCAGTATTTTCTTAAATAAATCAAGTCTCAGTTTTTATTAAATTGGACCATTGGTCCATTTATCTCCTAAATACACATATATCAATATAATTTGTAAAAAATTATAGATATTAATTAAATTTCAATAGTATGTATACAGCTATAATTAGCATACTAAAAAATCCCAGTTTCGTTTATCAGAGAACTAAAGTAGAAACACTCTTAAGCCAAGGTACTCTGAATGTTTCCTATCCAATCTCACTTTTTTGTTTTCTGAGGAAGAAGAAATGAGCTCCTAACAGATATGTACATAAGACACATAAAAATACTTGGGGTGGGTTTCTGTGTATGTCGTCCCAAATTTCCTGGATCCGCTCAGGTAGGAAATTATGTTTTCTATTATATTTTCATTTATTTAATATTTATTAGAAGAGTAGTTCATATTTCATTGAAAATCAATTCTAGCCATGGTAGAAAACAAATTGGGAACAAGTCCTAGAAGAAGGAAGTAGAGAAGGGAGAGAGTGAGGTAGAGAATGAATGAAGTAGCTTCACTTCCCAGTTCCTTCACTTACCATTTGTTTGAAAACAGAAGTAAAATCCACTTCTCCCTGGCTTGCTGAGTGACACTTCAGCTGCAAGTCCTGTCCTGTTCATTTTCACTGCATGCCACCAGCACTGGAATGCATCTGTGGGGATAAGTGGTGCTTTGAATGCTTTGAGTAGCTGTTTGGGTGTCACACAGGTGAGCATCTCTGCTGACAAGCATTAAGTGTCCAAACTCCAGTAGGAGCCAAGACCCTGTTGTGCCTCCCAGGCTGGGATTTTACAGCTAGTGCTGTCACTTGCCATGGAGTCACTTCTGGCTGCTTTTAACAGGATCATGCAGTACTTTACAACAGATTCCACTCCTAATTGGCAAAAGTTGCAAGACCTTACCCTGTAAAATGTAATGTTTTTCCTTTGATATGTTCCACTCTATTGCTGCCAGGAGCTAAGGACCCTCAGCCCTTCCAGGAGTTGCTCAAATCACCTCAGGATCCAGTCTGCTTCAGCATGTTAACATTCCCTGTGCATTATATTATTATCACCATAGAAACAGATATAAAGTGCATTTGACTTAAGAAATAAGCACAATTAATATTTTATAGCTCAAATTTAAAATGCTTTTAACCATTTATAATCAAAACCAGATACTCTCAAGTTTTGAAATGATACGGCATTTTTTTTAAGTTTTAAAGCTGCCTCCATTAAAATCACTGGAGGTGTTAAAGATTTGCCTTTGACTTTTAATGTGAATAAGGTAAACCCTTAAGTGTCTGATCTACCCACAAGATTTTTTTTATGAATGATGGGATATGATATCCCCATGAGAACATGGTAAGAGTTTCACATCTTTACAATACCAAAGAGCCTTCATGTATTTATTACTTACTTTGTACTGCCCTAAGCATTTGAGAGGCCAAAAGAGAATGCTGAAAGGAAGGGGATCAGCAAAAAAAAACCACAGCATGAAAAGGATGTGAGGTTTTTCAGAGTATCAAAAGGAGATGAAAAGTTTAACATAATTAACTATGGAACTTCTATGGAATGATAATTTAAACCATTGAACAGAATGCTGTAATTCATTAAACCTCTGGGACCAATCAGCAGCATGTTAAAAGCACAGCACATGACCATGTGTCAAAGCTGGCCAACCACATGGACAGCCTTGCCTGCAGATACCCACCTGAGCAAGCAACTCGTTGCATTGCCAGAACTGTCTTTGCACATTGCTTCTGGGTGGCAACATGCATTAAACTTTTCTGGTCACTCCGCAGCTCCCAGCGTGGCTCAGTGGCACTGTGGGAAGGAGACAAGACACCAAATTGCACAATGAGCAGCTTCAGCATCTCATTCTGAGCTCACTGTCTTCCTTGGGGAAAATCACAGAGTAAAAGCAGTACACTTTGTGGCATGCTATTGTGCACCAGATCTCTGGGTGCCTTCAGACCCCTGCCAGCTTAAATCACCAACAAAACACGCGTGCACATGAGACACACAACACGTGAGTTGTCCTACGCAGCAGATAGGCTGACATCCTTGATGCAGTAAAGCCAGGGAAAACATGTTCGTGTCCCATCATCTCAGTGAGTTTAGGAGGCTCTTGCTTTGCCCAGAAGGCACAGTCAGAGGACCAGTGGAACACTGTTTGTGTTTATTGCCATCTCCGTGCATGCTTTTCTCCAAAAGCAAAATTCCTGCTGGCTCCAATGTTGCAGTATCAGAGGGAAGGTATTCTTCAGTATCATCAGAGGATCTCGCCATCCTCATCAAGTGAAATACCACAGATCATGCAAATACTCCTGAGACAAAAATATTTTCTCTCTCAGGAAATGCAGTTGTAAAAAGAAGGAATTAATGGTTCATCTGGTAAAAGTTTACAATGTGTTTGATCACACAGCAGTCAGAAACAGCCTTAACTTTGTGCTTTTAGTACAAAATACAACACAAAGCCTCTAAAGGCAAAAAAACCCAAAGGACAGAGAAATACATCATACATGGGTGTATTGCAATTCACATGGACTTTGTTATGGTTTATTTTTTGTTCAACGCTGCCTTAAAAATGATCCCTTAAAATCACATGGAGATTTGTAACTACAAGTAAATGATACAAATATCTGTAAGCTCTGTGGCAAACACGGTGAGAAAAATCAACCAAAACTTAGTACTTGGAGTTATAAACTGCAGAAATATTAAGACCTTATGTAGTAATAACTTCATAGTATGCCAACTGGGAAATAAACACAAATGACTGGGAGTGTTTATTTTTCCAATTCTAAAATAACCCCTCGTGCTTTTTCATTTGATTGGTTTGGTTTTGTCATTTTTGTTTAAAAAGCAACATAAACAAACTGCTGAAAAAACACTGCAAGAAGGCATAAAAAATGTAACATATTCCCAAATACAAAAATGTGCATCTATCCATCTGATATACATTATAGTATTATCTTTACTCCACTATAGAAAGCAAAATCACAAGAAGCAATAAATACCTACTTATTTAAAATGGAATTAAATTCAACTCAGAACCTGTTGACATATTTATAGTTGTACTCTGCATTCTTCCATTTATTTACAAGTTTACATCAAAATGCAGCTATTACAATAATTGTAAAGTATTTCAGGGAAAGTGGGGCTATTTTACCCTTATTTTAAAGGCAGCTGGGCAGCAGACACAGAAATGTATCACGAAACTGTCCAAAGGTGCACGGTGAACCATTATCAGAGACAGAAACCAAATTCAGAGACTTGACTAGGGGAGAAAATAAAGCACAAAACTTGAGTTTTAAAAAAATTGCATAATTGTTGTAGAAAGACATTGGAAAGATCCCCCAGCGTCTCCCATGGGACATGGAGGAAGTTAAGGGTTTTATTGTCAAATTCAGAGATACAAGAGGTCTCTGCTCTGCTGCAGCTGAACAGTTCTGTACTTGTAACAGATATGGGTAGGAAAAACTCTTTTCCCTGGGCTACAAGAGATTATTAGGATTTCCACTCAGTGTGAATGTCCCCATACTACTCGCTGCTAGTGCCTTCACTCCAAATAAATAAATAAACAAAATGAACACAAAAAGATCTAATTTTTCTCTCAGTATAAACAAGGAAAATAGAAGAAATCACTAAATTTTTCATATAAAGTAAAATATCCAGGGTGTTATGCCTGGGAGGTATAAACTCCCCAAAAGGTATTTTTTTTCTCCAGACCATGCTACTTCTGTATGTTATTACTTCTATATCTTTCTGTCAGAGAAACATAGAAGCAGTAGGGCTGGGAGATGCAGCCAAGCGCAGCCACCTGCAGATACTAGGAAAACCACAAAATATTTGCTGGAGCAACAGATGCCAATGTTAACTTGCTACAGCTATTGAGGAGAAACAGGAGAGGAAAAAAACATGAGGAAAGCTTCTGTGCTTAATTTACTGAAGGATGGAGAGATTAAATTACAAGATGGCTAAATAAAAATGGAAATCTGTGTTCATATGTGTTTTCTGGGAGGTATAAAATGTGCAGAATAAGCAGAAGTGTATAGATTGTTGTTTTCCTTTGACTCAAGCCACAGTACTATTTCTGGTCTCTGAAATCTTCACTCTTATTAAAAATGAGGTGTTCCTGACAGAAGTTTCATATTTTAAAAGTTTTCAGCCTGAGGGTCAGAGCTGCAGTGCGTAGGAGTCAATAATGGGAAGTGAAACAATGTAAATAATGAAATCAATGGGAAAACTCCCAGAGAATCTAGCTCCTTGTGGACCATGCCCTAAGACAGTAAGAATACATCCAACAGAACTGAAATCCTGGGAGGAAAATGAATTTAGGAAAACATGTTTCAACAGTTCTTAATGTAAAAAGAGCTGTGGAAGGGATTCAACCATTCACTGCAATGTCCCTCATGAAGATGCAATGACCCACCTCTCCAAGAGCCCAGGCTGGCAGCAAGGTGTGGCGTTTGAGCAGGAGAGCAAACTGTTACTGGGAAGAGAAGCTATATTCCTTGATTGTTGGGCATATTGACAATAAACCTATATTTTCATACAATGAAGACTTTTAAATTTAGTTTTCAAGGTAAAAGGAAAAGAAAACGTTGGCTGTGAGAAATACACTAGCAAGAATGAACAGATGGTACTGTAAATAGGAATAGGTCAGAGCTTTCCTCTTCTTGCTGATTTCTACTCAAAGGTTTCATTAGATCAATGCCTAGAAAAGCTGAGCAAATTGTAAAGGCTGAATAAAAAGCAATATGGAGTCATTTGAGAAAAGCTGGGTTATATGTAACCACAGAAAATAGAACAAAATGTACTAGGAGTGTAAGGATAGTTCTGCCTGTCATGTAAAGAAATACACCTACTTACCTTCTTCTTCATCATTTGCCTTTTCTTGTTTTCCTGTTTAGTGGAGTTAATTTGGGTTCTGGGGATCCCTTCAAATCCACTGTTTGGCCACAGCTTCTAGGGGATCCAAAATTGCTGGGTATTTTTCTGGACAAGAACTACAATTTGGGGATTGCTTAGCATTAAGCTTTATTAGACAAAGAAGTAAAGCACAGACTGACTTATTGACCTGCACACAGTGGAAATCTGGAACAAAACTGAGCTAGAAACCTGTGTCTTCCCAGGCAGGACTCAGCACCAAAACACATAGATCACTCTTTTGTCACTACCTCAGTATTATCATAGAAACAGAACAGGAATTAAATTCTGACAAATAATCAATTATGTAAGCAAGGCAATCTGTCCTGGGAAAGGAATGTTTTAATCACCATTTTCCTTCAAAGCCTGATGACTACGGTATTGCAAATCAGGAACCCAGATCTGGCAGAATAAAGCAGAAGAAGATGCAAGTTCTTTAGTGTTATGACTTTAGTGAACTTCATTGAGGTTACGAAAATGCAGCAATTGTCCTCTGCATAACTGAAAGGCTAAGGCTCATTGGAAATTCATGGGATGATTTCTGATTTCTAACTGCTTATTGCTTCTCAGTTCCTGGTATCCTGTTAAGGACAGGAGAAACACTGCTGCTGGTCACTCTCTTGAAATTATAATGAAAAAGTTAATTCTCTTGGAACTAATCAGATATTACACATCGTTCTGCAATTATTCCATTGAACAAAGGTCTCTCTAAAGAAAAATTAATCTAACACCTCTAAATGATGCAGTCACATGTATTTTCAATTGTCACAAATAAGAGATCTATTCACCCTCTTAGCATCAATTTTTGTGGCATGGTTTTGTGCAAATAGTTCTTTTCAAAATTCATAAGATCTCTGTGTTCATTTAATTTCAGCTGTTCTGAAAAAAGATATTAGTACTTTGCCAAAGATATGGACCTCATTTTTTGTAATGAGGACTGCCCAATAGTTGGATGAGTTCAAAGGATCTCTGCGTTTTTTAATTCAAGACTGAATAACATTAAATCTTCTTTTGAATGCCGGAACTATAAAACCATCTGCCCGTACAGTTGTTCTAAATTTCTCATTATTTTAGGCTGCATAGTATGTGTTTGCTATTTTAAATTGCAGTCCTGCAATTCACATCCACTGGCACGAGAGATGGAAACAGAAAAATCTTAATGCCTACTAAAGTCTGATGTGCTCAAGGGAGAGCAAGAAGCATAACAAGCTGGCATTAATGCCCTCGTCAGTGATTTTTTTTTACAGCAGGTGGGTTAAAACTTGTACTTGCTGATGATAGATATATTAAATCATGTCTGGAAGCCTTGACTCAACACCTCCCAGTTGTAAGGCTCTGCTGGCCCATCTTGTGGCTCCAACACACTGAGCAGAGTACTTGCACCATGTTTTAATCCACCCAAAGATGAAGGAGCTGCAACCAGGAATTCTCCCGGTGATGGACACCAGTGTAGGCACCTTGTATTTTTCAGACTGACCAAAATAATGCAACAACAGGTACATGTAGAAAAAAAGCTGACTTCCTGTGATGTTCCTGTTGACATATCCTTAAGTAAATCCTACCACATTCATGAATTAGTGAAAAATAGTCTAGGAAGGAAAGAAAATCCATATTTTAAGACAAACTCCTTGCTGGGAATCTTAGAAGTCCAGATCTGATATAGTGCTTTTCTCTCAGATTTCCCACAGGTGGTGGGCCACTGTGTTTTTCTTTCTCACCTCCTACTGAGATCCAAGGAAACAGCTGCCTACAGCCTTGCCACTTGTTGCTAAGATTTTTCTATAAATCAAGTGAATAGAAATTTCCTGCAGAAAAAAACTGGTGGCCTGTTTCAAATTTCTGTTACCTCTTCCCACAAATAGTGTTGTATGTCCACACTGGGAATTTAGCTTAAAATGTAATAGCCATTACAACTTTTAAGGTGGAGACTAAATTTTTCTATATGTATTTCCTAATTCTAATTGAAGAATGTTTATACAGCCTCTTCAAACAATTGTTTCCTAACTAACTTAAAAATCATACTTCTGACAAGCAACTAATAAGCCACTGCAGTCAGCAGTATAAACCTTCCCCTAACAAACATAAACTAAGAGTGACAGAGATATGGTAACTGATTTAATTGTGTCATAGAATATGTTATTTAAATGAGGCTTTATTTAAATTAAGTTAATGCTGTCTGTAAAGCATTTTCAGTATTTAAAGGCCGGAAAAAAATGGTGAAGGGTTCAATAAACCACTTGCTACTTCTGTTGCTGGGGAGAAATCTCAAAAAAAACCCAAGAACAACCCACATCTATGCAACAGGCCACCACAGTCAATCAACAGTACATTCTGCTTTAGATGTAAGAACTGTTTGTCAGAACTCAACTGAAAATTGAGCATTGGTGTTCTCTCCCATTGACCACAAAAACACATTTGCCTCAGCACTTTGACAGCCAAACAATCAGGAATGCATGAATGATGCTTAGGGATGGCACTTGTGAATGTAATGCTTCCCAAAACCTGGTCAAGGACACATCATCCTTGGAACACAAAATTCCTAATTCTGTCAAGTTTGGTGTTTCCACAGTTTCTCTCTCAAGTCACTTGTTTAACTTAATAGTGTCTTGGGATAGCTTCAGAGGTTAACTGGAACATGAAGATATTTTGGCTTTCTCCCTCTCTGTTTATTCATTTCCCTTTTGCTGCAGGATTTTCCCATCACACCCTCCTTTCACACTTCTATGTCCACATCAAACAGTGATCCAGACACAACCTGGAGCAGAATAGGCCAGACCTGAGCTGGCTTACAGTGAACACAGCCTGGCCAAGCTAACCCTATTACAACAAAGTGATTGAGAGCATTCCTGGCCTTAGTCCCAGCCACCTCCACATTCCTGCATCCATGTCACATTTCCACTAGTACTCTCACTTCTGGCTGCAAATTATCTGCCTGCACACACCCCTGCTCAGCCTCTCCCATCCTGCTTTTCTTGGAGGGTTCCTGGCTTCACCCATTGTTGTTCTCAGTGCAGGGGAGGCAAATTGAAAGAAATGAAGACCCCAGATTTTGCTGCCATCCATAGCCTGACCCATTGTGTGGTTTAGAAAGGTATTCTCCAATTTAGTGCTGTCACTAAAACCTCATGCTCTTCAGTCCCCCCTCCATCCTCCCCTGCAGCAGGACAGAGGAGAATCAAGGCAAAAAAGGTAAAGGTCACAGGTTGAGATAAGAACAATTTACTGGAAATGGCAATGAGATTAGAAAACAAACAGTAACAGTGTTAATAACAGAAGTGTACAAAAGAGAGACTGATTCACATGCAAAGTGATCACCATGGAGCCAGACCCAACCACCCAACCGCAGCCACCTGGACCAGAAGAGTGCCCTTCACCTCCAAAGAGACTCTTTTCCCCTGCCCTGGCCATGATGTGAGGTGGTGTAGAATAACCTCTGGGTCTGAGCCATGACACCTCCTGGCTACTGCAAAATTTAACCCTGTCTCAGCCAGAACCAGGACACCTCCGTACACAAATTCATCAGCAGGCTCAGGAGTGCATGAACAGACACCAGGAGTGAGCAAATGTGCTCCATCCACTTTTCAGTCCAGAAAGCATTGGCACTCATCTCAGAGGGATCCATAGCCCTGAAATGGGACCACTTCTGCTTGGACTGACTGACTCAGAGTACAGCAGGGTGAAGGTGATCTGCATGAAGGAACAAAGAGGGAGTTAAGTCTATCAGCACAGCAAGGACTGGAATGGTTTGGGTTGGAAGAGATCTTAAAGATCATCTAGTTCCAACCCTCTTGCCATTTGTAGGGATACCTTCCAACAGATGAGGCTTCTCAAAGCCTCATAGAACCTGGACTATGCTGGGCTATCCACAATTTCTCTGGGCAACCTGTTGCAGTGCCTCACCACCCTCACATTTCTTCCTTATATCTTGTCTGCATCTACCCTCCTTCAGCTTGAAGCCATTGTCCCTTGCCCTATCACTACATGCCCTTCTGAAAAGTCCCTCTCCAGCTTCCCTTTAGGTACTTGAAGGCTGCTCTAAAGTAACCCAAGTCTTCTCCATGGTAAATAACCCCAACTCTCACAGCCTGTCTTTATAAGAGAAGTGCTCCAGCTCTCCAATCATCTTTGTGACCCTCCTGTGGACCTGCTCCAACAGATCCCTGTCCTTCTGGTGCTGGGAACCCCAGAGCTGGACACAGCTCTCAGCCTCACCAAGTGAGGTGAGAGTGGAGTAGATGAAGGATTTGGGTGAGACTTTACACTCTAATTTCAGAAAAGACTTTTCAAGTGCTCAAATGGTCGGTACATTGTCAGCTCACCTCTAGTTATTTGCTTCTCTCACCTCAGCCCTGCTTTGAAAATGCAGACAGAGGTAAAAATGCCTTGCCTTAACTGTAGTCTTACAGTGTTCAAACAGACTGTCATTTTTCTTATGGTAGACAAGTAAAAATGACAAGCCTTATGCTTGTTGTAAAAAATAGTATGCCATAAAATGTTATTAAATGTATTTCCACCCAAATACTGTTTCATCTAAATCTCCCTCTTCTCAAAAGAAACTGAGCTAGTTTACTGGAAAGTGATAAAATAGCATGTTTTTTGCTCAGTAAAAATTACAGGTAATCTCTGCAATTTCTTGTTAAGACTAGTCTTCCTGTGCTATGCTTGTGATTTGTCATTTTTACCCTGTAACTATCCCAGCTATCTGCTAAAGACTCGGAAAAATTCCCTTTACACAGATAGAAAAGAGACTGCTTCTCACAGTCCCAGTCCTGCTTCACTCTCAGCATGGGAGAAGAAGGAGAATATCATCCTGGTGATGGAATTCAGCCAGTCTGTAGCCAACCTCTGCATCAGCCTTTCAACAAGGAGGAGGCTGCAGGACCAAATGTCATAAAGCTTTGCCTGCCTCCAGTCCTCTGGGGAAAGGGGACCTGCTCCTATTGCACCTTCCCATTTCCTCCAGTGCCCTGCAAGCCCACAGACTAACCCACAGCACTGCCTGCAATCCATAGGGCAAGCCATGGGGTGCTTTATGCTGTCTATCCTTCAATTAGGTACGTGATAAGGTGGGGATGGAGAGAGAAAGAAGCCCACTGACACCAGGGTGCAGCAGCTGTGCCAAAATGCACTGACCAGTGTGTTCACTAGCACACTGTTGCTGACCTGTGGGCAATCAGGAGTTAGGATGTGGCCTTCTGCCTCATTTTCTGATCCGTAGTTAACAGCCTGATAAAGGGGATTCTGTTCTTCCGGCTGGTGCTGCTGGAAATAAAGCATTTCTTGGAAAGCAGGGTTATGTCACATCATTAAAAGTACATGTTTTTCAGGACTTTTTACAACAAAAAGGCATAGTGCCTCTTCAACCTGTAAAAATAAAACAGAATTACTTTATGGTCTCTATTATTAAGTCTTTTTTATAACAAAACCTTGTGAATCAGGAGGAAAGAACATGACTGTGCTCTGTATGGAAGCTGCCCATACTGGATACAAGCATAGCACCTACAAGGTCCTCCAGATCGTGTCCCTTCATGCACTGGAGTCAACCTAACAGGCAGGAAAGCTCCTCTGAATGAAAATCTCTCATAAGTTGATCCAAAGTTTGTGTTAAATTGTAGATGAAAAATCCAGAGGGAATTACATAATCTCACTAAAATTTCTTAATAAATGCTATGTATTTCAATATCTGTCTCCTTCCAAGAAAGATATAAAGTCATTCTGCCATCTCCCATCATTCTCTAGGACTTTAGTCTTTATATTTAAGACAGATTGAAATGGTTGAAAAATTAATCTAGCAACAGATTTTACTTTAATAATAATAAAATTGTATTCCAAACAAGTTAGGAAAACAGGAAACGTGTGGGGGTGGAGGGGGGTGTCCATATTTTCTGTTCTCCATATTTTCTGACTTGAGGGGTTTTATGTTACTGCTGCAGGATTTTGTACAGTGACAACACAGTAAACAAAATCCATGAAGTACAGGTGAAAAAATCTGTACCTGGAACTAGAATATGGGATCAGATAAAAGGTGCTGACTAACAAAAAGATTAAGCATCATGTGACATTCAGAGAAACACTTTTGCTTATATATTTTCTAGAAATATATTTATGCAGACCTCTATCTCACCTGTTTGAAAGACAGAAAACAATTCCACTCTATTTCTAGACCAACAATTGCCTTATCCTTTCATTTTTGGTGCCATCATCTTTCCATTGGACTCTGCTTCTTTGAACTATCTCTTTTATAACCATATAGACAATTATATTTTTTTCTGGTTAAGGAGCTCATGTGAAAAATAAAAAAGAATGCCCACTGGTTTAAAGCTGTGCAGATGAGGTATCCACGGCTTTATTTTCTGGCTGTTCTATATATGCTGACACGAAGTCAGCTCTTGTACAATATAAGTTATTCATGAGGACAGTCTCATTTGCCCTAAACAATGCTCTGCTTTTAATTACATTGCCACAGAACAGTTGAACAACTCTCAGGAGTCTGAAAATATATTTTAAAAAATTACTTAGCTCAGTCAGGACTTCTGTTTACTGCAAGGTTGCATTTGAACTATATATTTTGATATACCTATATATATGTAATTAAAGACACAGGTAATAGGTCTGGTAGGTGTGCAGCTTCTTGCCTGGTGTTGCATCAAAGACACCTCTATGACTCCTTCATAGAAAGCAGAAATACAGGAATGCAGTACAGTTGAACAAAAAAATTCCCAAAATTTAGACCTTGCTCCTGGCCGTAAATGTCAATCCCAAATCCTATTCGCTTGGGCCATATAAGCCCCACTGCTTTAAAAGGTGCTCAAATCTTTTGTTTTGCTTTGTGTCAGTTTATTTTCTCCCAGATCTCTATCTGCGTATGTAAATTTTGTACTTCCATGATCCATCTTGGATCTATCTGCATAACATAGCAAAGCTGTTTGCCCTGTGCTCCACAGTCCTGTTTCCCTAATAATGCACATATGTTAGAGCTGTGATTTCCTGGGAAATCAAAACACTGAAATGAGGGGTGAAGTGTGTGCACAAATACATCCCCACAGTTCATACCTGAATCAATGAGCTGGAAAGAACTCCTGGCACAGGGGCTTCCTCTTTCCACAAGTTTCACAGATATTTATGATAACAAGGAAAAATAAACAATAATTTAGTAGGTAAAGCTTTTTTTAATTTCTCTGTGACTGTGATGTTGTTTAGGCTGCATTAAGCCTGACAGTGAAAAATCTGGTCCCTGTAATTGCAGATATGTAAGCTGCAAAAGAAACAACTTAAATGCCTCAACTAAAAGCTATAACCTAACTCTTACCAGAATACTTGGACAACAATAATCTTCCTATCCATTCAGAACAGTAATATAACACATGGTAAATTAAAACAAATGCAAGATAGAGCTTTTGGAGTCTTAAACACCTATCAAAAATCTTTCTAAAAAAAGTTAATTTTCTTCCCACAAATTTATAATGCAAGAGGAAAAACAGGCTGACCCATTAGTTACAAGTTTAAAACCTGACATGGAAATTGCCTTTAGGTTTTGCTCCTGGTGCATCAGCTCAGCAGTAGAATCAACTCTGTAAAACTGATGTCTGGTTAGAACCTGCTAAGATGAAATTAAGTTACTTTTTATAAATACGGTACCTAGAAACTTCACACAAGGCCTGACTTTTGCTCCTAAAACTTTCTGAATTTTAAAATACTTATTTTTAAAACATGTTTTTAAATACATTGCTTCACAAGCAGCACATTCATTGTAATATAAAAGCATAAATAAAACACTGTAAAAAAGATTTTGTTAAAGAGCACAACTGCTAAACTTCTCAAATGAAATGTTTACATGAGATTCCAATTCAGTCCTCAAAACTTTAGCTGTCTGTTTCTTACAGTCAGTGTTGAAGAACAGAAGAATACTTCTAGTATTCTACTTTTATCCTCCAAATAGTATTTTCTTACCCCGCTGACATTCAGACGTCTGAGATTACTTATTATGCTATAGGTGTGCTATTTACTTTTAAATGAAATTTTCAGCCCATTTATCTTTATTTGTTCACTTGTTTCCACTAAAACAGAGTCAAATATTCTTGCAACTAGCAGCTCCCTGAAGTTTGGATATCTCATGTGCTAGAAGAAGAATGTGCCCATCTGAAAATTACACTTTGTGTTTCATATGAAGCTGTTGTAATTACACATAAGCAAAGACATATTTTACTGATATCTATTCTACATTTCATACCCTGTGAAAGACCAGCATATAACACTTGCCCAATGGAAAGCTAGGGAAGTAAAGCTTACACTGATAAATTTCTGCTTCAGAAGACTAATGTTTATCATGGCAAAGTGATGAATAAGCAGACTAAATTTGCTCTGCAATAAAAGGTAGCTTCTAAATCACAAAAGGCATGTGAAAATCACCCTTGTGAAATGAAAGAAAATATCTAACTCCAGGTACTAAATAACATAACCATCAGGGATTCAAATGACCCTCTTAATAAGTAGAGCCTGAAACTTTGATCTCTAGGTTACCTGTTAAAATCCAGCTAAATTCATTAATAAAAGAGTATTGTTGTTTAATGACAGCTTCCTGAACAAGAAAAAAGAGTGCATCTAAAGGTAAAGGAAGGAGGGAGTCCTTCAACTGCAAATCTACTGGTTTAAGAGAAGACACTTGTGTTAACGCCAGCCACAACAGATAACTATTTTTCCCCTGCCCTAATGTAAAAAACTACTACCATACTGTATTTGAGTAAGCTGGGAAGTTTTTCTCTTGAATCATGTTAAACTATCTCTGTTCTTCACAGGGATGCATCCATAAGGAAGGAGCTTCCCCATACACAAAACTTCTGTGTGCCTGAGCCACTGCTCAGGAGGGGCTTTACACCGAGATGACTTTTATGAGAGAGAAAGAATTTTTTGAGGGTAGTGTTACAAGCAGTGGCTTGAGGGAAAAGGAAAACCTCCAAGGTATTGGGGGCCTGACTCCATTCTTGCTTACATCATTTTAAAAACAGCTGAACAGCACAGACTATCAGTGCCCAGCATGAACATTCCAGAGTATATGGGCACTGCCAGACCAGGCTGTGGATGCTCTATTGCCTGTTCACAGGGTTAAAAATTCCTTGCAAAGCTGAAAGGCAAAGGATGGTCAGGACTATAGGATGCATCTCCATAAGGGATGGATGTAAATCATTGGGGGTAGAAAAAGATAATTTATCAGCACTGCAGTCAAGAAAACTGAGCAGCAGCTCAGTGCATGTCACCACTGCTTTTGAACCAACACTGTGACAGGAACCTTTCAGAGTGCAATGCAGTTTCTTTCCATTAATTCAGTGACTGGAAATTGCATACAAGTCCTAATGTTTTACTCAGTGCTTGTGAGAGGACTGTAGGAGAGAAAAGCCTGTTTTCACTAATAGTTCATGCTTTATGAGCAAGGATACAGACAAGCACATACTGCTGTCAGGCAAGAGTGGTCTTTCTCTTGATATTATATACCAGTTAAATCACTTGCCTGCTTCCCCATCCAATTCAAAAAATAAAATCTCCAGAGCTTTCCTACACCTCTGGAAGAAACTACTGGTGCTTGTCTGCTGCTCCTGGGCAATGATTCAGTGATTACTCTATAAGCTCCTGGAATTTTCTCTGTTGCAGATGGAGAGAGATCATCTCTTCCAGAAAAGATTCAGAACAAAAGCTCAAAGCAGCTATACTTCATTAAATCTGAAAGGGCTTGTCTTTTTCCACTGACTACACAGGAGCCCATGGAAATGACACTTACCAGAGTAAAGGTAGCCTTCCTCCAGAGTTCACCCTTTCCCCTTACTTTGTCTATCTTTACAAGGAGCCAGAAAAGGAGAGAAAATCAGAATTCAATTTATGTTGCTTTGCAGGCATTTTCTATAATATTTATTAGCAACAGATTATGTTTATATATTTTAACATATACTTACTGGACTATTTAGTGTCTTAACCTCCTAATTCATGGGCAAGAAGAATGACAAATTACAACAGAAGAAAAGAAGCATCTTTGATTCTAATGTCCATATTAAAAACTATAATATCACCTTAGGAGACAAATTTTTCTAAGACATCAAGACCATTTATGGAATCAAGAGTTCTATACCAATCGTTTGTATTTAATACAAAAATGGCTTGTAGCTATTTTTGATTTTGGAATACTGTAGAATATTTTCTGATACCTTGATGTGACTCCATCCAACAGTCACTGAAGTTTCTCAGCAACCTTTTAATGCATTTTAGTCTAATGAGGAAAACAATTAAGGTAAAAGAAAGAGGGGAGCAGTGCTCCTGACTACCCATATACCTGGACACAAGGAAGAAGCTGGAAATTTAGTGAGATCACAGGACTTGGTTAAAAAACACTCAGAAGACAGTCAAGCATAAACTTTCCTTTTCTTGGTTTGTTTCTTCACTTGTCACATTATTTCAGTCCTATATTGCATTACATTCTGAAAAGTCATCCATCAAGGCCCAAGCAGAGCCACACCCCTCTGACTCAGTACTTGAGACTAAGTGGAACTGAAACACATTTTGACAGTCCACAGAGCACTGGATGTCGACCTCAAAATCCCTTTTGATTACTCTAATCAACCCGAGTATAATTGATTGCAGGATTTGATTTATGTTTACAAACACCTGAGCTCTACACCCAGGAAGGAAAAAAAAAAAAAAAAAACAAAAAAAAACACAAGCATTTTTGCTCATCCATTCATTGGTTCATTGAAGTTTTATGCATTTCAATGCACACAGTGGAGTCTTCACTCATAGAATCATGGAATTAATGGTTTGTGTTGGAAGGGAACTTCAAAGATCACCTAGTTCCAGCCCATCTGCCATGGGCAGAGACACCTTGCAGTAGACCAGGATGTTCAAAGCTCCATCTACCTGGCACAACTGCAGCTGGAGACAAGTGTGAGCATGTGTGAGAGGAAGAGCCCTGCAGACACCAGACTCAGTGAAGAAGGAGGTGCTGAAGGCTCTGCAGGAGCAGAGATTCCCCTGCAGCCTGTGGTGCAGACCATGGTGAGGCAGCTGTGCCCCTGCAGCCCAGGGAGGTCCCTGGGGGAGCAGGAATCCACCTGCAGCCCCTGAAGAACCCACCCTGGAACAGGTGAATGCCCCAAGGAGGCTGCAACCCCATGGGATGCCTCTGCTACAGGAGAGCCTTGGCAGGAGCTATGGGCCTGTGGAGAGGAGTGCCTGTGCTGGACAAGGCTTCTGGCAGGACTTGGGACTCCACAGGGGACCTAGGCCAGAGAAATCTGTACCTGAAGGACTGCACTCCGTGGAGGGAGACACATGCTGGAGCAGCCCGTGAGGAACTGCAGCCTGTGGGAAGACACACATTGGAGAAATTCACGGAAGACTGTCTCCCACGAGAGGGACACCACACTGGACCACGTGAAGTGTGTGAGGAGTCCTCCCACTGAGGAGAAAGGGGTGTGAGAAACGTGTGATGGACTAACTGCAACCTGCCTTCTCCATCCTCCTGCACATCTCTAGGGGAGTATGCAGAGAATTCAGGAGAAAAGTTGGGCCTGAGAAGAAAGGAGGGATGGGGGGAAGGTGTTTTTAATATTTGGTTTTATTTCTTGTTATGCTACTCTGATCTGACTGATAATAATCCCAATTGATTTCCCCAAGTCGAGTCTCTTTAGCTCATGATGGTAACTGATGAGTGAGCTCCTCCTGTTCTTATCTCAAAAGCCTTTCATAATATTCTTTCTCCCCTGTCCAACCAAAGAGAACAGTAACAGAGCAGCTATGGTGGATACCTAGTACCCAGACAGGGTCAGACCAACACAATGTATGATTTTATTACTATTGTAAAAGCATCTGGCTGGTACTTTTTAATTTTAAAGCTGGTTACTTCCCAGATTCCCAAATGCTTAGACTCTCTTTGCTCTATTTCTCCATTTCAATGACAAGCAGCTCAGATTAAATCTCCACAGCTAAAAATTGAAGGAGCAAAGGATAAGGAGCACTAGACAGGCCTGACACAGGACAAAACTCAGCAACTTCTATTTATGGATCCACTTTCCATAACCACCCATCCTGTTTTGGGAAGGACAGTAGAGTAACTCACTTTATGTTAATGCGTTACTCTGAAGCAACCCGTTCACATTTCCTTGTTCTTAGTAGTATGTCTGCTTTACTTATGTGTTGAGGCACCCATCTCAGTATTTAATTCACTGCATTAACCATTCACAAGCCACAGACCAGTGTGGCAGAAATACTGCTGCCCTGGTGGCTTAAACTCCAACAATGCTTATAAACAGACTCAACTGCAGGGAGCAACTCTGCTCCTGTGTAGAACTTGTTAGTCAAGGGTTCAGAGGACACAGCTGATACTCCATCACACAGATTACCTCTACATCCCAGTAAGAAATACAACTGACTAAAATAAGACAGAATTAGGTAGTGTCTAACAGGAGTAACAGTCACAAAACTGGCTCTAAGAAAGACCAAACCTGTAACTTTGAAAGGCTTACACCATTTCTGCATTTTCCCTGGTTACTGTGCACCATCATGGTCAAATCTGGATGATCACAGGTCAGTAAGGCTAAGAAATGCTGGTGTGCAGAGGACATGAGGGATAGCTGGCTTAGGGTCTCCTTCTTGCCTCTGGCTAGTGCAAGTGACAGCTATGAAGACATCCTGCCCAACTATGGGATGTGACTCTAGCTGACAACTAATAATGTCTTGTGACGGCATCTGGTTTCCTACATGGTGCCTCAGGGATAGACTTTTGTTCCCAAAAGCCTGTTTTATATTTATTCCCTCTTTTTCTTCCACACAAACTCATCCCTAAGAACTCCTCTCTGCTGTCATTTTTCCAGCAGTCCATTTACCATGTGGTCCATATTCCATGGACAAATCACCATATTTGTGTTGTCAGTCTTGAATTATGGTCTGTCAGGCCTCTAGTTTCTCCTCACGGAAGAAAATTACTGGACCAATGACCCTTGCAGAATATACCAATAGAGCCATCTCCAGGCTGGGGGGAAATGTTTTCTTCTGTGCAGGTTACAAAAGGATGGGATAGTGCCCATTGTCTTTCAGGACAACTGGATATAGGGACACACTGTAGGTAAGTCTGTAGCCTGAGTGTTGCACCAGCCCATGTTCCTAATCTCCCACTTTTGTGGTGAGATGCTGATGGGCAGTGGACTTATGAATCTATTGCCTGACTGTGAGACCAGAGGATGGCTACATGTGGCACAAACACATCAGCAATGGAGTGAACAACCAGAGGTGCAAAAAGACCTGGATGGTAAAGGTGTGGTTGCTGAAGTGCCTTGAGGAGGCCCCTCTACAGCCCCAGCTGGACCCTTAATAGGACAGGACTGGTGAGAGGCCAAGTCAGCACTGGCCTTCCCCACTGCAATCATCCTTTTCAAAAACAGAACAAAACAGCATAGTGCTGGTCATTCTGAGGAAAACACTTAACTATTAATTTTTCTGTGCACCTGAGTTCTGCACTATCAAATGTCACTATGAACAGAAACAGAGGAGGGAATGTGAGGCAATACAAGACAGAAAATTTTTCTTTGAAGAGATGTGGTGAGATTGTAGTAAAAGACATCATGACACCAAACCACTTCTGATAAAGATTTTTAAAGACCACTCTGTCTGTTTTTTCAAAAGCAGTCTGTTCTAGCTCTCACACAGGCAAAGGACAGGTCATGCCAGCCCAAACCATTAAAGAAATATGATTTTACCCTGCTGCTAGCTAGGATGGATTTATTCTTTTTTCCATTGCAACTAGAGAAAAGAAAAAATTACTCACAGCTGCTTATATGTGATGTGGTAAACTTTGTTGTCCATCAGGAAACACCCCTCACTGGTAAAAAAAAAAATTCTAATTTTAAAGATCTGTTTTTCAGGGCAGTTTGCAAATCAATGTCTTCCTAACATAGGTCAACAATAAGGTGTAAGCCCATGAAAATTAATTGCCTCTATGCTAACCCATGGGGGAAAAGGTGAAACTAGGTAAACCTGTATTAAATAGGTGATTCTAGGAGCATGACAACCTTACCCAGATGTCTCATGCTGTTCTGTTTGGAATTTGTCCTCTGTGTTCATGTACATACGTTAACAATTAACTAATTTTGCTGTCTCCCCTCTGTTGATTTGGATTTATAAGGGGAAAGAAGAGCCAAATTATTTTCATTTGAGCAAAATAGCTAGTGTCAATGATGAGTCAAAAATAAGGAACAGACCATGCATATTTTTCAACTATAGCCAGTCACTGGTTAACTTGAGAAAATATCAGATATTACTTATAGTAGATATAGTACCTAAATATACTGTTGTTCATTCACTGTTAGACTGTTACTTTCCATATTTGCAACTGTGCCAAAGACAGATTCCCACCCTGTTGGCAGGGACATTAGAGGAATAGCTTGTATAAAAGAGAATTAGAGAAACATGTAGAGGTATGAAACTACTAAAATCTTAGAGGACCTTGTACCACTAGTCCCCCTGTTTGTAGATTTGACTCACATACAAACATTTACCCTTTTCTCAAGACATGTATGGAGACCTTCATGCCACATATACCAGTCTGAAAGTCAAAAATACATTATTCAGTCTTCTGCATCTTTTTTGAGAGAGAAGGATTTCCTTAAAAAACATTTGCTTCTGACTCAATAATTATCTTCCCTTTTCATCCTTAAATATTTTCTTGAGTGTCATCTTAAATTGAAATCTGCCCGTTGGAAAGCTACTTCAGTCTTGTCATTCTTGTGTTTGGGATCTCACACTGCCTGGTGCTTTTGAGGGACATAATGTGCTCAAAGATGCCCTGTATTCAGCAAAGCATCATACACTGCAAGCTCAGCGTTGCAGCAATGAACCAGAGCATCAGATGACATTGAAGCACTACAGCTGTCAATAAAGCAGAAGGCTCAGGGACAACTGGACATATGTGGGGAAGAAAGGAGACCTGTGTTTCAGGAACACAGCCAAAAAAGTGAAATAAACCAGAAGTGGCCTAGGATACATTGTCCGTGGTATACTACGAATCCTTGGATAAGTAAGTGAGAATTGAAAATGAGGAAGAATTTAATTTCTAAGGAAAACAGAGCTAAACTTTGCACCCCAAAACAATATTTAACCAAAGGATATCAAAGTAAACTCCATACATTAGGTCTCACTGTGAAATAGATTAGCTCTTACTTTATAGCTGAGGAAACTAAGGTTCACCATCACACAGACAAAAAATGGCATAACTATTTTTCTTATCAAGGTTTTCAGTAAGATATTGGTCTAGACAAACAGCAAGAGCAAAGGTCAGATTAGCACCGATTTTTTTTTTCCCTGCATCATTTAGTCCAAGCGGTAAATCAAACAAAGGTGTTTCAGCAGGATAAGGGATCAAATTTGAACCCAGGCTGAAACTCCTGGATTTCATTTAGGGAAGACAAATAATTCACAAGTGTGTAAGATCTGAGCAGTCACGTGTGCATTGTGCGCACAAGCACCATCTGCCAGTTTGCAGCTGACAGCCATTACTTGGGGAGGGATTTTGCAAAGAAAAAAATCATACAGCCCATCAGGTGGTAGCTGGATACTTCTGACGCAATATCAGTATGTGTCAAGGTGAGTCAGAACACACATGGCACAGACAGGAAAGCAAAAAAATATTAACCCTTTGTCAACAAAAGGCTTCTGTGGCTTGGAGTAAGAGAATCCACCAAGGGCTGATGGAAATGGCCACACTTTTAAGCAAAAGTCTGTGAAACAAAAATGTGTCCTAATTACAAGCACTGGGAAAAAGTGCACCACTGTATTCCAGATGATGAAGACAGTAAGCAGTGGAATATTTTCAATAGGAAAGATTAACTAAAAAAAATCTAAATGATGCTTATAACCCCAAATCCATAAAAAATTTACAGAAAGAGAAAGAACCTTTAAAATAGACTCAAAACCTTACTTCATAGTAATGCTGCAGTCAAACAGGGCACAGTCAGTAAACCATATCTGTCCTTCTATTAGAATGTGCTGTTGAGCAGAATTAACTCATCTGGTTAGGGAAATGCATTGGGAAGAGAGGCACAAGGGCACCACTTCAACTATTACATGAGGGCAATTTACATAATCCATGTATCATCACACTTGTTCAGGGTTAAAAAAGCTCAAGAACACTGGTTTTTATGAAATAGTCAGGGATCCATTGAATAGGAAATTAAAATTTTGAACAAATTAAGCATGGCTAGTATAAAAAAATAAATGAGTAATTCGCAATCTCCTTTTTTTTAAGATTTCTTGTGGATACTTTTAGTCATCTATTATAGCATATTTTTACTCCTTAGAAGGTTTATCAGGTTAGAAATCTCTGCTCAAACCACTTTTCCTTGAGGCTACACACTAACAGAGCCAGATCTGTTTTGCAGCCAAGACTTACAGTTATTCCAATCAACTGGCTGCTAACAGCTGTTAAATGGCTACAAACTCCAATTCCAATGGCCATATCTTGTTTTCAGCCAACACATCTCCCCTCTGGTTCAGGAAAACGAAACCACCTCGCAAAGGACAGGAAGGCTGTTTTCCAAGGACCCTCTTAATATTTTTGCCTTCTTGTCTTGATTTAATCTTGTCAGAATCTAGTAAACCCATACCTATAAATGTGATATACAAACTTCATGATACGAAGAAAGAGCTGCTGGGAGTTCCTTTAGTTGCTACTACTTTAATGCTACTAGTCATGGTTCTGGCACAAGATGTGTTAGTGCTATTGGAGATAATTAAGTCCAAAGGAAACCACAGCAGTAAATCACTTTCAGTCACTCACAATCCACTAAGATTTGTCCCTTAAAGATATGCCCAATCCGGTGGCCTTTTACCTTTCCTGGGGATTGTGGGCACAAAATAGGAGGCAGGAAGGAAAAGAACAGCAGTTTCACTCTAGGTAACTGCGATCTCTTCATTTTTGAAGGAGAAGTGAAGAGAATATATACCTGTCATGACTTTTAATCTCTTAAAGATCTAAGGTCCAGATGGAATTTCATGGGATGTCTCCAAACATCTTCATCCTTAGTTGCTATGCAAATAATTACATGAGATTCTGAATCTTAAATGCTAAAATATCATAAGAGCTAGCTTCCATTTCTTAGTTCCATGGCTAAAATTTTCTTCAAGGATGTGAACATTTATAAATTTCTGGAAAGAGGAATAAAGTTTGTGGTTCTTTTCCTTTCCATTACTTTTATGTTTACCTGTATATTCCTCTCCCTTGCACACTGAAAACCAAACCATGTCGGCTTGCTTTGAGGGAGTGCAGAAGTTTCTCACTAAAACAATTATAAAAGGATAAAAATCTGGAACCAAAGTGAGATATTCTCAAAGATGCCATCTGAGGCTGAGTATGATATACTTCATGCTACTACTGAATACAATACTGGAAGCAGTCACAGTTCAAATTCTAGATTCAGCTTTCTTGCAGTGTTGAAGACGATTTTAAACTTTGATGTTTCAACAGAACAGAAGAGTCAAATATTTTCTTTAGACAGGATTTCTTGCAGTTCATTTTCTGTGCCTTCTGAAATCTTGGGGAGGAGAGAAAGGGCAAAGATTCTTCTGCCCTTAGATGGATGCTTACCTGAGTGCTTCCAGCAAAGCCTCCCAATAAACACTGAAAGCTGCATGCACTACAGAGATTTCTTTTGGAGAAATGAATGATCCTCTCCCTCAGGTAAGGATGGAAGATATTTCCAATTATACTGGTAGAAAAGAGACCTCTCGTAGAATTGACAGCTGTGCCAGAAAAGAGTTGAAAAAGTGTTTATGAAGGTTTGTGAGCTTACAGCTTATGTTCCTGATACATTTATTTCTACAGTATTTATAAAGTTTAGTTGGTTAGCCACAATCATCTCATGTGTTAGGCTAGAGGAAATTTGAGAAAGGATGTGAGAAAATTTAATTTTCTTCCTTCTGTTTTTCATCCTCAAATAGGAGACCAATCTTCAACACCCATCTCACTGGGAAGAAGATAATCTGGTGTCTTCCATCTCTCAGACTAATGCCCCAGCTCTTAGGCTGTAGGCTCCTCTAGGAGTGGAGCAGTCTTACTTCAGGGTTGTTAAGCAATGCTCAGTGGAAAACTTTTCTCCTCTTTGCCTTCAAAGTCCTGCACTTGTCTCTGAGTCATAGCACTACTTCAAAATGAATGGTGGTAGGGGATGTACATGTTCCACTGCAAAAGAGGATAATTTGAATTCCCTAAGACTACAAAATATGTCAAACACAGATCTCCAACTCCTGGTCAATACTTCTCTCTTCTGAGAAGTGGTCAACACCTCTCTTCTGAGCTCTTATAGAAAAGCATCAGGCAGTCCTGCATTCTCAAAACACTGAAGATTGAACAAAGTTTTTGTGGCTGTGAATCATACTTTCCTCCCAGACTGAATTCAGAACTGCAGCCAGCTCTGCCAAAATCAGAGAGATAGAGAGCATTTCATACACATCTGGTCCTCAAATGGTCGAAGCCTCCTTCCAAACAGCACACTGGGTGTTATGAATCCAGCTTGTGTGCCTTGGGAACCCTAAGTCTTTGCCACGTTACTTAATCTATGAAGAGCTGGGTGTCTAAATTGGGTTTATGAGTCACATTCCCAAAGGCAAACATAATAAAAGTATCTCTGAAAGCTGCATAAAAGTATTGCATTTCAAAGGAAACTGTCAATGTATTTTTATGTTAGTCATAACTAGAACATAATGCTGGGAACCCCTTGCAAGGGAGTGGCATTGTTACAAACTCACTGTCCAAAAAGATGTATAATGATACAGGTATCTCTGCCTCAGCTGAATGGGCCCAAAAGTGGGACAACTGTTAATTTTCTTCTTATCTGTGGCATCTATCTTTCAGACCAAGCTGGCTAATTCCTTATCACTAGTATCACTAGGCTGGAACCATGACAAATTATGTATAAGTCAATTTAAAAAAAAAAAAGGAAGAAATATCATTATAAGAGTTTATTTTTTTCCAGGCCTTTCAGTCAATATGTAACAGATTTCCCCATTCATAACATTTATTACAGAAAAGAGTCTTGTTAATTTTCTTCTTATCTGTGGCATCTATCTTTCAGACCAAGCTGGCTAATTCCTTATCACTAGTATCACTAGGCTGGAACCATGACAAATTATGTATAAGTCAATTTAAAAAAAAAAAAGGAAGAAATATCATTATAAGAGTTTATTTTTTTCCAGGCCTTTCAGTCAATATGTAACAGATTTCCCCATTCATAACATTTATTACAGAAAAAAGTCTTGTTCCTTATTATGCAAATCTTTCTTTCACCACCTCTCATGTATCACTTCTACCTTTCTATAAATGCTTGACCTGTGCATGATTGCTAGAAAATTATTCCTGATTCTGCAGCTGAATCCGCAGGAGCAGTATTTCCCTCCATGGGAGGGATGCAGTCCAGTGTTTTGTTGGTATAACCAAACTGGGTAGGAACCAGCATAGCAAAATTGCCCAAGCTCAGTTTTTTCCCATTTTAGCTGATGTCATCTAGGAAGTAATACAGATTGACTAGCAAAAAAAAAAAAAAAAGCCAGCCCAAAGTAGCAGGCAGTTCAATATCCACTAGGTGGATTTGCTGACAGAGTTGTATTCAAAGAGTCTCTTCCAGTGCAAGTCCTGGTGCAGGCAGGTGGGCTCAAAAAAACTGTCTCTAGGTTAATGCAAACACAAAGATTGTCTTGCTAGTATTTTATTTGGATTTTTGACACTATTTAAGTGCCTATAAACATGATTTAACTTTATAGCTGATCTGCCTGTTGGACAGAGCCAGTTGAAAATGAGCATTGTACAGCCCTTAATGTTACTACTTGGAACCAAAGGTATTTTACTCTGAGCTACTCCTTGTGTTTTCGTGGTCCTTGGAATACCTTGTGCCTGAAGTAAATTAGTGACAAAAAACCCAAGGAACTTGTATATCATTGTTGGGTTGAAGCAGTTATTTTGTCTCTCAGTCTCTATTGCCCTCACGTAGTGAACAGCTCTGTATGCCAGTAACTTTACATGCTTCAATAGTCCCACTGAATAGTTCCCACATGACCTTACTGGTAACTGTAACATTAAGTGCTAACAACAGGAACACTCTGCATACAAAATTTTGTGTCCTGCTCAGAGAAGGAGGAGTGATCATGTCATCACAAAGGCTTGAGAATTTAACAATTTCCATTTTTGTATTGAAAATCCTCGTTGTTGCTTCCCTCATGTGCAGGATCTCCCAAAGACAGTGATGAGCGTGGCGGGGAAAGCCCTGGCATGAGCCCACACTTGGCCCCGAGCACTCAGGATGAACACCAAAAGAAGGCAAAAGGCTGATGAGTTCCGAGAGCCTCATTTTAGGAGACACAGGAGCAGAACCCCATGTGATGGCATTTTCTACTCCTGCATCTATTCATGAAGTGCTGTAGAAATATGGCAACCTAAGGAATGACTTCAGGATACTGAAAGAAGGCATTTCTTCCAGCAGTAACTTCTGCCTCCAAATATTATCATATAAGTAGTGATGAGTTTTGAGGGCAATCTGTGAAAAATATTGCACGCCCACATACACAGTGATGAAGCAGAAGCTCGTTGAAGCTGAGAGTGGTATTTCACCATTTAGGAAGCTTTTTCATTAGTCAACTGTCTTTCAACAGCTAAACCCCACATTTGCTACCTTAACTGTTGCTTAAAAAAAAAAAACAAAAAAAAACAAAACCAAAATCACCATGGATTCTTATCTCCTTTTCCAAGCAGTCTGATTTCTTCAACCCTGAACAATTTTGTCTTGGCACAGCTCACAGCTATTAGGATACATTAAACATTTCTGGGAAATATGTGTCAAAGTCAGAACACTTATTATTTAGTTTGAGCAATAGTTTCACATCTAAATGTGGGAAAATGCAACTCAGGAAAAAATAGGATTTAAAAGAAAACCAGAATAAAAACGAAATTAAATTACTGATCTCACTGAATATGAAGTTGGGCCCCTGATCCTTCAGTTTCATGTATAATCCTGAAATCTTACAGAAGCATTTGCTTATATACTTAGGGGAGTTTTGCAGGACTCACTCCTTCATTTCTATATAACTATCTTCTCTAAACCTGTTTTTAATTAATCTGTTACATATTCTAACTTCTAAAGAAAGGGATTTGGAAAAGCACTGGGCAGCAGCCTTGCTTTATTCCTATTAAGTCAATGGTAAAACTCCCCTTAATTCCACTGGGAGCAGAATTAGATCCATGCCAAGCCCATTTTGAAAATCATGTCTTTAAGGCTTACACAATGCCTTCTCCCTGCCCTTGCTTAAAGCACAGACTTCCCTCTACCGTCGTTTTTTGTTGTTTTTTTTTTCTCCCCGTTGCAAAATAAAGCCACGCAAATACGCAAACAAACCAACCTCAGCATCCTAACTTCTGGGAACAACATATCTCACTGTTTTCCTTCTGACCGTGTGATTAACATTTTGGGAGAAATGTTTAAGATTACAGTGCTGAACTGCTGTGAAACTCTAGGTAGACTCTGAGTATGTTCCAAAAAAGTTGGAGATAAACCCCTGGGTATTGGCTGGGTTCCCTTTTTCTGTTAAAGTGACACAACATTTTATTCTTCTCACATGCCTGCTGTTTATTGCATTGCCCTGTAACACCGGCAAAAATAATAAATCGGTATATATTTTTTTTTTAAACTTTCCCTCTCACTGAATGCTTGGGGGGCTTGATGCAGTAATTTGATCCACTATCAAACACGGTATTTCCTTGTGCCAACACATTATAGTCTTTTCATTTGTGCTAGCATAGATGAAAAGTCGGATTTTCACATTACACAGATATATACCCTACTTCCTTGGACAAGGTGCACTTTTACCTACAGGGGAAAAAGGGTTTAATTTTATTTATTGGGTTCTGTTTCTGACGCAAAGAATGGATTAGGGCTGGTCCTAACCGGCGGGTCAGGAGTTGTTCCCGGCCCCGCCGTGCCCCCGCTCCCCTCTCACCGCCCCCGGCCCAGCGCCCGCCCCGGTGAGTGCG